>CM073761.1:3335868-3519304 GCA_037127475.1 Arma custos | reverse complement strand
GTAAACAAGATGAAATACTTCAACATCTGACACCAATGGTTGGATATGGATGCCATATTGAGGGTATGGAAGTCACCACATGTCCGCCAAATTCCGCCTTTTTTTTAACCATATACAATGGCAATACCCAAGGTCTGTTGGATGGGCAATTATTCCCTGGTATACATTGTATAGGGAAATAAACAGGGGCAAGAAGTGGAGTTTAGTAACAAGAGGAAGCATTTATAAAGATGGTATATTGGGAGAGGGACTCAATATGTAAGCATCCAAGAGCTTCTTGGTAGATGTCAGAAAATTATAACAGAATAACTAATGTGGAGTTGTATGTTTCCAAGGAGCTGATGGCATTTTTGCAGGTTTTATAACCGAAAGATGAATGTCCCTTAGGTATATCTGTTGTAACTTTAAGATGAACCATAAAGTCAAAGGCTTTTAGGACAACAGCCCCTGGGCTAGAAGACATGTCTTCAGCAATGAAGTTACACACATAACTATTAAAATAAAACAAATCTTTTAATTTGACATCTTATTGATAAATCACTGATTTGGATGACCAGAAAGGAGCAGGTCATACATTTTTTCGCAGGCTGTCGCTTTGAGTTGTATAGATACAGCTTGTTAAACCTAATATATATCAATTCTTGTCTTATCATAAAATTTATCAATTTTTTTAATAATTCTTTAACTTTTAAATTTATTTCTAATATAACTCAAGAAATTGCTAAATGTCATACATTTAAGACCAAAATAAGTTTGAGTGGATGTATAACTAAATCACGAGTAAATAAAACCTAAAATTTATCATTACTCATATTAATGATCTGTTTCAAATCGGCAATTATAAGAAAATGAAATCTGAAAATCAACACAATTCAGTCATTTATATGTAGAAAAATCTTAGTATTTTATAGTAGTATAGTATTTTATAATAGAAAATCTTGAATGAATTGCTCCAACACCTTGGGGAAAATACATTAAAAGAAGCGTATGGTTTCCCACCGTTTTTTGGAGAATCTGCCTTTTGTAATATTTTTATTTATGTTTTCTTTAATTATGTAGGTTACATTTATTTCAAATAATTAAAAAAAGTTTGAAATTTTAAAAATAACTAACATATTGGTAGCTAATTTTATGGTCCATAAAAATGACACCAGTTAACTTGTTCGGGGCATTGTTCGCAATATTTAGAACTACCAATGTGAATTATAAAAAATTAAAAAAACAGTCATCTGATATTAAATCATCACATTTTTTTCTACCAGTAATAGTATTCAATGCAGTAACTCAGCGCTCTACACACTGAGTTACTCCGTTCCCTCAGCAGTTAAAAAATAAGGTTTAAAGTTTTTAATAATATCTAGTTTCTTCATATTTCCCCGAGCTATTAAAACATTATCAAACCTTTCTGTTTTAGCTTATCTAAATCCTTATCCAGTCCAGTCTAAATAAATATTAATAGTCTCAGATAATTTCTGACATGATTTTACACGATTCGATAACTGAAGATACTCATGTTACCATAACAAAATGTCTATTCTTGAAGGAATGTTTTAACATAATGCATTTTATCCCAATATAATAATTAATAATTAAGAAAACACATTATCACAAAAAATATTCCAAAGAATTATTACCTCTTTGGGTAAAAGAATTTTACCGCTGTGAATTCGAGAATACAAACTCTCAGCTACTTCATGATATACAGCATGCATGCTATCATAACTTAAAGCTGAGATCTCCATGAACAGGAAGCCATTAGAATAAGCATACTCTAAAGCCACTTGTACAGGAACTTGACGTCTTTCATTTAGATCACTAAACAAATCCAAATATTAATTTTAAAGATAGAATAATTTTTGAATATTATAAGGATAGAATAATTTTTAAAAGTTGTAATAATTATCTTTGACCAGCGTTAGCTCGATATCCTATTGGCCAAAGGCCTTTATACACCTGCTGTTTATAGTTGATTTTAAAATCATCTGTCTTTCATGTTCATGAACATGTCATAATTCTTAATCTATCAATAACAGGTTAACCTCTCACTTTCTTTAAAATTTAAGAGAAAATTTTTGAAAGCACTACAACATTTGAGTCATGAAAATGCTTTGGATTAATATTTAAAGAAGACTTTAAATATGGGATATAGATTAATAAATAGAAAATAGACCTTTCAAGGGCTCTTTCATGTAATTTTCAAGCAAGTTAATGCACTTGCAAAACTGCATGTTTACAAACCCAATGGTTTTTCAAATCCCCAGGAGTCCTCAAGGATCCCTCCCCACGCTCTGGTATGTGAGCAGGTGTAGTAGGAGTAATGACCCTAATTGGTGTACATTTATTGGGAATTACATTGCGGTTTTCAAGGATGCTAGGTGCCAAATCGCTTCTCTGAGGTATACCCTAAAACTAGTATCCTTTGGGGAAAGGTATATAATATGGCTTCTTGTGCACCTGCTGAACAGCCATAATCCTTGGAACCAGACCAGTTTGTGTCTCTCTTGAACCCGAGTGTACCATACCTACTTTTTTTAAACTGTAAATAATAATAATAATAATTCTCTTTAAGAGTCATTTGGACAATTGTGATACTGCACCTCAAATACACTGCTCTAAACTTAAAAAGTGAGAACTTTTCCTCACCTGTAAATCAACAATGCCTTCTTAATGGACAACCAAGGTGATTTTCAACAATCGTTTCAATGAAATCTATCAACCTTAAATGACGGGATACCGCTAATTTTAATGGAAAAACATTTTTTTAAACATGAAATTTTTTACTTCGAAAATTATCTGTTTGAATTTCGTGCCAAAAATGATAGTTTTGATATGATATAATGTGACTTCATCAGGCTTGTTGTCAGTTTATCTCGCCACTTTTCCTTGTAACAAATTTATTTTTGAAACATTTTTTTCTTAAACCACTTATCATATCTTACAAATACTGTTGTGTGCCAATGTATGAAAGCACCACAAAATCAACCCCAGATAAACTGTTCCTTAAAGTTCCTATGGATCCAATAAGAGGAAAGAAGTGGTTTTCTATGATGAGAAGAAAAGATAACCTGGCTCCTTCTACAAACTGTTATGCCTTTAAGACCATTTTAATGTAAGTTTAAGCTTTGTACTCTTCATTTCTCCTGCACTCTAAATGTGTCTTTCCCTATGTTTAAATAAGATGACTGTCTTGATAATGTTATCAGCCAAATTACATGTACAAATCATCCTTAAAAGATTGTTATGGCTTCTTCTTATAAATATTCTCCATTGAATATAGTGTAAAGTTAAAATAGATTCAGCAATAATTAGTCAGTGTATAGTGCATATAAACTCTCTCATAAACCAACACCATTTTCAGATGCAGTGAGTTTGATTTTTTTTTTCCTCGTCTGTTTCAGGTAGAAGAGAAATTAGAAAATATCATTAAAGTTAGATTAGTAGGGGGTCCAATGGTTTTGAAAAAATAAGCAGTACCAACCTAATTCAATTGCCAAACAAAGAGGATCCTAGCACATTCATCTCAACCAAAACCTCTTGGAGTCAATAGAATGAGACAATCACTAAGTGATGTTTTGCAACCATCAATATTGAATAATGAAAACATAGAAAACACAGGATTAAATGTCTCAGAGCCATTAATGAAAATTCCAACATGTTCTTCAAAAGTGAATGCAGAAACACAAGTATCATGGAAATCAGAAAAACACAATGCTAAAAAAGTTCATGTCAAAACAAAACTGTTGCCTAAAAAGATTAGGCATGTTAAAAAGATAGGGTATCATCGCCTATTTTAAAATCGAAAAAAATAGGCAAACATCACACATGAAGGTACCAAAACTTCATGCCAGTGATATTTATAGTGATGACTTCAGTGATTCAGATAACATTTCATCATATGTTGATGATAAAACAGACAAAGATTTTTCTATTTTCAAAATTGTGATAAAGAAAGTATTTCTGCATAACAAAGTTTTAAGCACGCTCAAAAAAAGATCATGAAGAAACCTTTGTTATGTAGATAAAACTAATAGTTAATGATAGTTGACTCCTTACTTGAAATAAGTTAATTTAATTAATAAGCAATCATTTTATTTCTCAAGATGAACACAAAATTGTATATGAAAATGAAAAAACATCATATGAATTTCTTATCACAAAACTGTAAACAAGCCTGATGACTTCACCAAGCCGAAATGAAGCTTTAAAAGTTTTCATTTCTCCATGAATTTCTTCATATTCCCAACACGATTTTTTCAATGAAAAATGATCTTTTAAAAATAAAATAAATATTAAAAAAGAGAATATTTAAAATAAATATTTTTGTGAAAGTTACATTATGGTGAATCTAGAAATTCATTTATTTTCAATTAAAAAAAAATCTTGGTTGTCCATTGGAAATCTAAAGAGCTCCACTGAAGGTTTTATCATGGCAGTTAGGGGGCAAAAGGTGTTGACAAGGAAGCTTCATTAATGTGGCTACATAAAGGGACCATATTCCGTGAAACAGAAGGTTTTGTTCTAGCCATTCAGGACCAGATGGTTGCTATGAAGACCTATAGGCACCGTATTTGTGGAGAGTCAATTTCTGATATGTATCAACTGAGCAAAACAACAACAGAATCAATCCAGCATTTTACATCTGGGTGTCAGGTTCTTGTTGGCAAGGAATTTTTGCTGAGACATAACATCCTGGCAAAAATTGTACAACAAGAATTGGCCATCAAAGTAATACTGCGGACAAGACCTACCCTTATTACAGGTACAGCCCTCAACCAATAATTGATAAAAGGCACATCAAGCTTTCTTGGGACCACGCCATCATAACTGATCACACAATTCTTCACAACAAGCCTGATATTTTGCTTATTCTAAAAGAAGAAACATCTGTGAATATAGTTGAAATAGGAGTACCGGCAGATGATAATCTCCACAATGTGGTAGCTAAAAAAAATTAGGAAATATCAGGACTTGGCAGAGAAATTGAAGCAATTATATAAGCTTCGTAAGACAAAAGCTTTACCATTGGTCATATCCGCGAATGGACTGGTTCCAGATATAACCTTGAATAGCATAAAATAATTAGACCTTAATTATAATATTCTGAATCAAATGCAGAAAGCAGCATTACTCAGAACTGTGAGTATTGTTCGAAAAGTTATGAATATGACTAATTAATTTTTCTAGCCTCATCCTTGACTTATGCCCAGGTTGGTGCATTCTCTGGTAGAAACCGAGAAAAAGAACGAATAATACTTGTTATTATTATTATTATAGACTATTGCCTTACCTTTTATTTCCCAATAGCATGAATACTGAAGAAGCATTGACTTTAGTAGCTACATCTCGGTGCCACTTCTCAATGTTGTTTAAGGATCTCCAGTTAGTTATGTCATACACGAGCATTATGACTTCCACATTACTGTAGTCAGATGACCATGTTGGTCCGAATATACTTTTCCTGAAAGTATTCCAAATTTCAAGTGTTCTTCCTCTTGTTCCTTGAAAAATAATTTTTTTTTTTATTGAGATCAATGCCTAATTTTGTAAAAATTCATTAAAAAATGATTTATAAAAAAAAGTTTAATAAACATATCTTAAGTATATAAGTTCAATGTTTATAGTCGGAGGTAAGATCAGTGAAAAATTCTCTATAATGACTGGTTTACAGCAAGGTATAGGATAAAAATTATGAATGTGAGGAGGGTGTTAATACAATGTAACTGTTCATCTGTAATAGAAAATTGATTATTTATATTGAGTACAGGTTCAGGGTTAGGATTTTGTAACAGGTAGTTGAAGGGTTGTAATTTAAGTTAGAATCAATTTAAAAGGACAAAGTGATAGTATAATGATTTAGTACAATTAAATGACTGATTATTATCCATTGAGAAAACAGCTTTACTAACTTGCAAGACCCTCGTGGTCAGTCGGGTACAATGTAGAGAAATAGGCGATCTCATTCTCTCACAATATATCAGCCTGATAGGAATTCTCAAGAGGAATTTCAGATCGGCAAGGCAGCATTTCTGGCTACCTACATAGCGACAACTCTCACTCTCTCCTATATAATGTATCTACATAATTTGCATACAATCTTGTGCATTATGTTTATTATAACTCTATGAAGATTAAGAGCTTGGCAAAAAATGCACATGACAATTCATACTCAGATCAGTTTTGCAATTGATGCTCGGGGTGATAGGTGGTCAAATTGACTAAGATATTTGAAAAGTTGTACTAATAGTCTTTATTGTGATAAATATATTGATATTATAGTCCTTAAATTGTGCATGAATAGCATAGAAATGTTTTTTGTGATAGATTTTTGGATTGGAACTTTTACATTCTAAATCCACATCAGAACAATTCCGTAGTCCTACATACATTCTTATTGAAGGAATAAGATAAATAATACAATACTTCCAAAATAACAAGACATCTGGCATCAACCAGGTACAAGAAGATTTGCCTCAAGTTTGGCAGAAGTGTTGTGACTGTTGTAATGTTCAATCTAATTTAGGAAATCTGGATCCCTCAAGAGACACACACAGAATGGAGGACCACATTGTAATGCCCAATATATAAAAAAAAATGCAACAAACCAGTATGTAAAGACTGTAGAGATATAGGACTTTGTAATGTTCTGTTATCAACAGTGGCAGTAAAATTATTCACCTCTTAAGATAGTCAATCAAGTTTAACCTTCATCAAGTTTCATGAAGCAAACTATTTTATTTTTCAAAATTGGAATCTTGGTAACTATGAAAGATACCTTAAAAATGAGTAGAGAAACCTTATCATACATTTTGTGAGGGATATATTTTATGCTGTAGTATAATATTTAAGACACTTAGATTTCATGATATAAACAAAACTTTCACAAAGAAAGAAGCATTAAAACTGCACTCCTCACCTAATGTGGAGTGGGGACACTTAACATGTTAATAGCTTATACACTCGAAAGATGAATTGTACACAAATCCAGACTCATTGTATCTATCCTTTATTTAACATTGTCGCTAATTTTTAAATAGCATAAACAATAGGTATATTAAACCTTGAGCAACAGTCTCAATTAAGCCTTGAGGAAGTCAGCAGCATGCCTGGCGAAACGTTGGCAGAAAATTCACCGACACGGTCTAAACCAGAAGAAACAACTGAAGTATTGTGTATAAATAGTGGCGATGGAAACTTAAAAGAGTACTTAATAGGTATATTATTAAAGTTTGATATAATTAAAGACTACAGTATAACCAATGTATTGATAAAACATATTTTTTACATTCTAATACTATAATGTGTGTATAATAGAGCACAAGTAAGCCAGTTCTATAAACACTACACTGGAGAAACACGAGTGGAGTTAGATGGCACTATTTTGATCATTTAGCCAGCTAAGTGGCCTTACATTTTTACAATTACAAGTTACTATATTTGGGTAAGAAGATACAATAATTTTATGACATAATCATATCATACATACCATATATATGTATATATAATATATCATAGATATAGATTACTAGGAAATAAAACTCAAAACAATAAAAAAAAAAATTAACCAAAAGATTGAGAGATCCCGGGTTTGAGTCCGGGTGTGACAGATCAAATATTTAATCAGTTAAAAGCCATATATGGACCCTGTAGGATCTGTAAAACCTCCTGTATCCTTAATTGGTAAAAGAATCTAGCGGTTGAGCGTGATCTCTGACAAGACACCTACCTACACAACTTTGGTCTTAGCAGAAGTATAGTCTCATGCAGTGAACCCAAGAGTTGTAGTAGTTCAAGTTTTTTTTTTAAATGGTTATAATGATATGAATTACTATGGTTGTGATAAGTATTGGTAATAACATACTATAATTATTAACAATAGTAATTTAGAAATATCTACTGGATTACAATTATATAAATGATGAAAAAGTTATGATGAATGTCTTACTAAATATCATGCCATAATCCTCAACAGATCTTTCAGTTTTTAAATGCTTTAGAATCTCTGATTTACCAACACCTGAAAAAAACAAAACCAATATAGATCTTAATCATAATTATGCTGTCAATGTATTATACGATTATAATATTATATAAAACACATAGCATTGTGTTCCTATGAAAGTTAAATATGATTACAACGTTAATAAATTTTTAGTATGTAGTATATTATCAAAAATGCATAATTTGTAATCCATACATTCCAAACTTCCAATTGAAAAAAAACATAATGTGAACCATTATTTCAACAAGGAAATTTGAAAACTCCAACATAATATTAAAAAAGGAATATATTTTAACAGTACATAGGCAAGAAAACTTAGTATTTCCTACAAATATACAATTGACAAAGAGAAAATAGAAAACTATGAATGAAAGAAAATCACAACTTAAAAAACTTTTCATGTTTTTCAGTATGAAATATTGAAATGTGATTATAAGTTTGTATGTTTATTTATTATTATATTTAAATTAGTTTGACAACTCAACAACGATCGAGTTTGAATAATTGAAAATGACTGTTTCATTAACAGCCAGCAACTTTACAAACTAGTAACCTTCGTTAAAAACAAAAATATTAACTAAAATAGAATATAGCAGGGGAAAACTGACCATAGTCACCAACGATAACCAGCTTATAGTGTCCTGGCATAATGAATCTGAAAATGAAATAATTAAGGAAAATTTAAACAATTAAAACAATAAAATAATAACACACACGTCAAAACCCCCCAACTACTCGAAAAGAACTGTCTTTAAATTGCAAGGGCGGCAAACTTGATCCACTAAAATTTAATATGAAAGAGAGTCAACAATTTCTCTAATAATTGATATTTTCGAATTAAATGCATTTAGTTATTATTAATTAATATGCCCATATTACATTTTTTTAAATTAAATTAGTTTGATAACTTGGCCATGGACCCCCCTCTTCCGAATATATTAAATTTATATTATAAAGGTTACAATATAAATAAGTTTTATATAAATACTACATACTAATACTTTTATTTTACCTTATCGCATTTCAAGGTTTATGTTACAACTTTTAACAATTTCGCAAAAATAAAAATAAAAAAGAACACAATTTGTTGATCATAAAATCAGATCCAAGTAAATATAATTTCTGAGAAATTGATCTAGAATCTAATTGAATCAGTCACGGTTTTGAGTGAAATATTACAATTGATCAAAATAAACAAGTCTTTGAGAGACAGTAAATGCCAATATGAAACATTTTTTTACCCTTTCCCCTTTCTGCCAACGTTACTCACAAGTACTCGGTTAATAGTCGCCTAAGACAAGGGCGGATTTAGGGAGGTTACGGGGGCCCGTGCCCCACCCCATTGACGGTTTTTGGTATACTGTGCATTATAGTATATACTTGTTGTATCTTTATCTTTTTTCCCGTCAATGTTATTAGGAGTAGGGAGAATGGAAGGTTCCTTGTTTGATTATGTTCTCTGCGTTGTGTACTAATGCTAATTGGAATTAAATATAATTTTTTTTTTAATTATTGGTCATTTTTTATGAGTAAATAAAAATAAAAAAATTGAAATTAAATATGTTTATTGTTTCGCCAAAACGCATGTGTTATTTACAAACCCCGGACATTCCAAATATAATAATTAGCGACGATGATTAAAACATCAGTTAATTCAGTGTCAGTGACTGCTATCAAACTGAATATCAATATTCACAATCGTTTCCAATCTCCGTCTACGACATGTCGCTGGATGAGAATCAGTTCAAAAGTTTTTTTGAAACTTTCTATCAGACACTTGCGTCTAATCAAAAAGCTCTTGTTGAAGAGTTGATAGCGACCGGAGGCATTACTGGTAATGGAAATGTCGCACCGTTTGAACGATTTGAGTCAACAGTAGAGAAATTCTCTTGAAACCTCGAACATTTCGAAAACTACGCCGCTATGAAAAACGTTACCGGTGATACGAAGATATCCCAGTTACTTTTGAGTTCAATAGGTCCTATTCAATACAACTTGGCCGCATTTCTAGGACCTGTGAGGCCGTTGAACTCACTAGATTACAAATCCCTTTCACAGAAATCATCCTAGAAAATTCCTGATGCCCGCTGGGAATGTTGTTGTTTCTCAACTTTATTTTCTATCTTGCTACCAACAGGACTGTCAGTCTATTTCTAAATATGTTGCTACGCTATGACGTCATCTGTCAGATTGTGAGTTTCATGTCGAATGCGCTGAATCTACATGTACGAAAACAGAATAGAGTGTGTGCTTAAGAACGCACGGCAGAAGTGAAAAATATTTTTTACGATGTTTTGTTTAGCATGCATTAGCGAATTTTCTCTTTCGTTTTAATTCGTCTTCGAGTTTGTTGTTTTGATCCATCATCGATTTTGCAATCTGAACAGTATTCAAACATTCATACGTCATATTATTATTACTCATAAAAAGAACCTATGTCTCAAACATATTTATTTTTGAATATGGGAAAGTAAAAGTTAAAGAGAATAAAAGTTAGGTTAATTTTTAATTATATATAAATATATAAGTTAGGATTAGACTGAACACGTACAGTAAAAAAAAGAAAAAGGCATAGAGACACTCGCGCTGATAGTAAAAGACTAACTTTATTTCCAACTAGCTACAGTATTTATAGATACATTAGTTTACATACGATAAAAGAAAGATAACTTAATCCTAAACATAAACACAAATAGTAATCCTTCCAATATTGGCATAACTGCCCACCTCCAGTTCCTTCGACAGGAGGAACTATACAAAAAAAACAAAACAACAAAATAAAAAAAATAGAATACTAAAACAGAACTACAAGATACAAAGGAAACTCTACAAAAAGAAAAGAAAAATCTTAATATTAAATACAGAACATGTTACAGCAAATGAACAACATCTGATATTAGAAAGTTTACACCAGTATACAATATAATAGACCTGCAAAGCACAGAAGAATGAGGATCACACACACACAACCTTTCTCACTCCTGAACGTCGCACTCTGACTGTGAATTTGACTTGAGGTGAGGTACCCTTAATTCCCCGAGATGAACTGTCCGCAGTTTGAAGGGATAATCGACAGCGCGAATCGTGAACAAATTGTTTTCACGGATCGTAACTATTTTGTAGGGTCCTTCATATCGTGCGTCGGTCTTATTGCGCGCTGTTCGCAATCGGCGATATACCACCGTCCCCAATGCTAGCGGCCCCTTCCTAAATACGGCGGACCTCTGATTGGCCTTGGCGATTCTCATTTGTTTTCCGCGAACCAGTTTATCCCTAACCGTAGTCCAACGCTTTTTTTGTAACTCGCGCAGTCGGCGGATCTCCGTGCTCGACCCAGTATGATTGATCGTAAGCAAATCCCCCCGGTCTCGGCGTTGCTGTCCGAAAACAATTTCTACAGGTGTCAATCCTGTTGCCGTATGGATAGTATTATTATATGCAATAATAGCGCGCGGCATTGCTGTGTACGAGTCCAAGTTACGGCCTAGTTTCAGTAACCGGAGATGCTCCCCCAAGGTGTTGTGCAACCGTTCCACGGCGCCCCTGCCCTTAACGTGGTGAGGAGTGTTCAAACGCCAATTAATCCCCAGCCCCTTGCTCTCGTCACGAATTAACGCGTTATTGAACTCCCTTCCCCCATCGGACACAATTTCCTCAGGCACCCCGTAGAACGCACACCATTGTACTATCGCTTCCCAAATTCCCCCTGGTGTCTTCTCCGCAACCGGATACGCCATCGCTAATTTACTGAAAGTGTCGATCATGGTCACCCAAGATTGCCCTTCACTCGAATATAGGTCTGCCTGTATCGACCGGAGAGGTTCGATAGACGTTGGAGTAACTACTTGTTCTCCTATAGGGGGTTGACGGTCATACTTAGCCCGCTGACATACTGAGCACCGCGCGATGTATTCCCTAACAGTGTGCCCCATCTTCCGCCAGAAATACAACGTTTTCAACGCTCTCAACGTTTCCTCTACCCCCCGGTGATTAGTTTTTCCCTCGTGATGATCGGCCACGAATTCCTGTTGAGTCGCAGCAGTAGTGATCTTCTCCACCTGCCGTAAGCAGCGAATGATCGGATAACCCACTCCAATCCTTTCCTGACGCCACAATCGCTGTAACTTGTCCAAAATAACGCGGTTCCCCACGTAGATATGCATGGCACGACCAGGGATACTGAACTCCTGAAAGACCCGTTCCAGTTCGACCTCATCCGTTGTCGCGGGCATGCGCACTAAAACACTAGAAAGCCCCTCGTACTCACTAGCCTGAGTCTCAATCCCTCGACCCTGTTTCGTTCGAAGAATCAACTGGCGTTTCTTGTCATTTATGATCTCATCGGACTCGGGGAGGTCCGCCGGACGCTCAGTAGATACCGCACTGTCCTCGGAAACTTACCGTACTAAGGGGATAACTTCCGGGCCGCTTTCCGCCCAATCCCGCAGATAGCGTAACGCGAACGGTTCGGCGGGTGTCGTTTCATCCTCCACCGCATTGATCACCAACGCCCTCGATAGCCAATCTGCGACCGCATTTTCCGCGCCTTTCTTGTGGACCACTTGAAAATCGTAGACCGCTAGCCGCTCTTTCCATCGGGAAATCCGCGCCGAGGACTCCTTTAAAGTTCCCAAGTGGATCAACGGTTTGTGATCGGTAAATAGGTCAAATCGACGCCCATAGATGTAAGGTCGAAAATGTTCGACAGCCCAGACCACTGCTAATAGTTCTCGCTCAATCGAGCTATAACGCCGCTCGGCGTCCTGTAACTTGCGACTCGCGAACACCAATGGCTTTTCCCCACCCTCGAAGTTTTGGGATAACACGGCACCGATCGCAACCTCACTAGCATCCGTCGTGACTTTAAATGTTTTTCGGAAATCGGGGAATGCCAATAATGGTCCTGTGGTTAAGATCTCGCATCTTTCGAAGCAGCCAGTTGTTCCGACCCTAACTTAAACCGCTTGCCCTTCCTAAGGATGTCCGTTAAGGGGTGCGTCAGTTCCGCTATATTTGGAATAAATTTCCGATAATAATTGATCATCCCCAAAAATCTACGGACCTCACGAACGTTAGTAGGTAGTGGTGCCTCTTGGATCGCCCTGATTCTAGCAGGATCTGGTTGTACCCCTTCCCGCGAAACGATGTGGCCTAAAAATTTGAATTCCCTCAAACCGAATTGTGACTTGTCCTGAGACAGTTTGAGGCCAAACTCTCGCACCCTATCCATGACCTGAGCGAGGTGCTGCACATGATCTTCCTCGTTTCTGCTAAAAACGATGAGGTCATCCATATATACCTGGAAAAAGTGTTCTCCTAATCCCCTCTCAAACTCGTCCATCAACCGCTGGAACGTGAGAGGCACCCCCTTCAACCCGAACGGCATCCGGACGAATTTGAAATGACCTCTTTCCCACGAGAACGTGGTTTTTGGAATGTCCGCCTCAGCCATTCTGACTTGGTGGTACCCACTCTTCAAATCCAAAGTGCTGAATATAGTGGCACCCGATAGACGGTCTAATATATCGGGAGGGGATAACGCTCATCCTTTGTCGCCTCATTAAACTTTATGAAGTCAACAACGACCCGATATTGTTTGGAAGCCCTGCCTTTCTTTTCCACTACCACACCTCTAACATCGCCACGGGCAACCTTGTCCATAATTCCCTCGCAACGCTATTATTAACAAAAATCTCTCTGTGTTGGTTGCCCCCCCAATTACCGCACCCTCATTCTGCTCGCGATTGTCTCGGGAATGTGTCCGCCCCAGTGCCTCCCCTTTTCCACGTTTTTTCCCCTCTTACCTCCTGTCTCCTCACCGTCAGAGTGCTGCGCTCAGACCTTACACTTCCTTCTTCAGATGAGTCACTGCTGGAGTCGTGTCCTCCAACCCTCCTGGAATTCGGCTAACCTCTCCAATTCTGATTGTTGACCTCCATTGGTTCGTACTGCTGGTCCTTCCTGTTCGCCCTAGGATTACGTCTCGGGCATTCCCTGGCAACGTGCCCTCTCCTCCCACACTCATAGCACCTTATGAGATTGCATTGAGCTGCTATGTGTCCACTTTTATTACATTCGTAGCAGCGGCGTTCCTGCTTCCATATTCCATATATATATATATATATATATATATATATATATATATATATATAAGTTAATAGTAGACTGAAATAATCACATCAACTAACCTTTATTAATTATACAGTTCTTATCTTTTTTTATATCATAAGTTTTATCTCCGAGAAAAAAAACATATGCTTAACTCTTAACCTAAAACTAACTCTACTAGTATATTTACATACACATAACTCCCCCCTTCCAGTTCCTGCATAGAAGGAACTATCATAAAAAAAAAAATAGGTAAAGAAAAGAAACAAAGGAACATACAAAAATAAAAGAAGTAATCATGAAACACACAAAAACAACAACAAAAATTGTCTCTTGCATTCACAAGTTAACCTGACTCAGGTGTAGCAGCCGCAGGTGGGACAGGTGACAGAGCATGAGGCACTCGAAGTTCCTCCAGATGTACGGTCCGAACGCGAAATGGATAGTGCACATTCCGAATCGTATAGAGGTTATGTTCGCGAACAGTCACGATTTTGTATTGACCCTCGTATCGCGCCGAGGCTTTAGTTCGTGCAGTGCGTAATCGTCTATAAACAATCGTACCCAATGGCAGGGGGCCCTTGGTATACACCCCGGCCCGAGTATTGGCTTTGTGCACCCTGGTGGTCTTTTCTCGGATTAGTTTTTCGCGTACCTTTTGCCACGTAGATTTACGAGTGACTCGTGATTGAAGGAGCATGGCACGTAACTCTTCATTATTGACTGTGATGAGGTCACCCCTATCCCTCCGCGCCTGGCCGAATACAATTTCTATTGGGGACAATCCCGTTGCCGAATGGATCGTATGATTGTATGCAATTATTGCTCGCGGCATAGCGTCATAGGAATCGAGATTTCTTCCCAACTTCAATAGCCGAAGGTGTTCTCCCAGTGTATTGTGTAACCTTTCCACTGCCCCCCTGCCTTTAACATGATGGGGAGTATTAAGCCGCCACTTGATCCCCAATTGGGCACACTCTTCGCGAATCAACAAATTATCAAACTCGCGACCGCAATCAGAAGTGATGTCCTCGGGTACTCCATAGGTCGCACACCATTGGAGGATGCCTTCCCAAACAGCCTTCGGGGTCTTCTCAGCGATAGGGTAAGTCATGGCGAGTTTACTAAAAATGTCCAGAATAGTGAGCCAGGATTGTCCCTCATTAGAATAGGGGTCTACTTGCACCGACCTGAGAGGTTCCATTGCCGTGGGGGTGACTACCTGTTCTGCCACCGGTGGCTGTCGATCGTATTTCGCGCGCTGTTATGCGGCGCATTGATCTATAAAATCTTTCACCGTGCGACCCATCGCTTTCCAAAAGTAGATGCGTTTCAATGCACGTAACGTCTCGTCGATCCCCCGGTGATTCGTTTTGCCACTGTGGTGATCCCTAATGACCCGTTGCTGTGCTGTGATATCGAGTACTGTTTCTACTTCCCGAAGGCAACGCACTAGAGAACCCCCTACCCCGATTCGTTCTTGGCACCACAAAAGTCTGATTTTATCAAGGAGAACCTTGTTGCCGACGTAAATATGACCACGGCGTCCCGGTACGCAAAACTCGGAAAAAATCCGTTCTATTTCGACGTCATCTACTGTCGCTGGAATACGAATCGTAACCGTCGATAATCCCTCATACATTGACGCACTCGACTCAGTGCCCGCGCCTTGTTTTGACCGAATGACCATTTGGAACCGCTTATCATTGATGATTTCATCAACTTCTGGGAGTTCCCTAGCTCTTTCTGGTGAGCTCTCCTCTGACTGTTGACGTATTAGTGGAATCTCCGGCCCTTGTTCCGCCCAATCCCGCAAATAACGCACCGCAAATGGCTCGGCCGACGTGCTTTCTTCCTCTACCGCATTAATTACCAGATCGCGCGACAACCAATCCGCCACCGCGTTCTCTACCCCTTTTTCATGAATTACTTGAAACGTATAGGGTGCCAATCGTTCCTTCCAACGAGAGACTCGCGCTGACGTTTCCTTAAGCGTGGCTAGATAAACAAGTGGTTTGTGGTCCGTCAATAATTCGAAACGACGCCCATATACATATGGCCGGAAGTGCTCAACCGCCCATACCACTGCTAAGAGTTCACGCTCGATAGCACTATATCGTTGTTCAGCCGGATTAAGTTTCCGGCTCGCGAAAGCGATCGGCTTTTCCCCCTCCGCGAAATTCTGCGACAGGACCGCTCCAATAGCTACCTCACTCGCGTCTGTGGTGATCCTGAACATGAGATGAAAATCTGGAAATGCCAACAGCGGTTGTGACGTCAAGATTTTCCAGCACTTGTGGATGCTATCGATCTGGGAGGACCCTAGACAAAACCGTCTCCCCTTCTTTAGGGTTTCCGTCAGAGGTTGAGTCAATTCGGCAATTCCTGGAATGAACCGCCTATAATAGTTCACCATTCCTAAGAATCTGCGAATCTCCCGAACATTGGTGGGTAATGGTGCTTCTTGGATGGCTTTCACCCTTTCTTGATCGGGCTGTACCCCTTTTCGCGACACCACGTGTCCCAGAAACCGTATCTCTGGTAATCCAAATTTTGATTTTCCCTTTGATAATTTAAGGCCGAACTCGCGGATTCTGTCAAACACCCTCCCAAGATGCCTCAAGTGATCTTCTTCGGAACGACTAAAGACAATTAAATCGTCCATATAAACTTGGGCGAAGTCCTCTCCTAACCCTCTCTGGAACTCGTCCATTAACCGTTGGAAAGTCAGTGGGGCCCCCTTCAGCCCGAACGGCATTCTTACGAATTCATAATGGCCCCGCTCCCAAGAAAACGCGGTTTTCCCAATGTCCTCGGCAGCCATTTTTACTTGATGGTACCCGCTTTTTAAATCCAGAGTACTAAAAATCACCGCGCCTGCCAATCTGTCCAGAATATCCTCCACGCGAGGAAGCGGGTATCGTTCGTCCTCTGTTGCTTCATTCAGTTTTCTATAATCGACCACGACCCTTTATTGTTTCTCCGTTTGCGTGTCTTCGTCTTTCTTTTTCTCAACTACCCACAACGGACTATTAAAAGGAGAATTACTTGGCCTGATAATTCTCTGGCGCAGGAGATCGTCCAATTGTCCCTTAATAATATCCCTCAAAGCCTGCGGGTAATGTCTATCTTTGACATACACCGGAATATCCGTTTTTAATCTAATCCGATGGACCGTTTTCCCTGTAGTGGGCAAAATCTCATTTTCCACATAGAAGAGGTCTTTATTTAGCTCTACGATATCCTTAATGGGTGCCCTTTCACAATTTACCGCACCAATTTTTATACCGCTACCGCCGCTCGTAACAGTGGTCTGATATGACCGTTCACCTAGTTTGAAGTGCCAATTCCCCCGATCCACCGTCAATTTCAATCCAGCTAACCGCAGAATATCTCCCCCTACAATGAAGTCGTACCCCGGCATTATCGTACCCACCACGTGAACCTTAACCTCCACATCCCGTCCTGCCAACTCTGTACAATTGACGTACACCTCCTCCAAGGTCGTGCACCGCCCGCTCACGGTAGCGATACTGCACTGGCATTGTATGTGTCTTCCCCATAGTCCTAGTTTCTCGGCCCCTTTTTTACTAATTAGTGAATTTGTACTCCCAGTGTCAACAAGGCACCTAACCCCTGCCCCCCTCATTCTCGCCACGGGCAATCGTGTTCGTTCCCCCTTTTTCACCGCGTTAATAATAATTATTCCCCCCGAACCGTTGTCCTGCCTAATACCGTTTCCTCATTCCCGTCGTTGTTGTCGCGGACCTTCCTCTGAACCGGACAGACCGCCCCTCCACGAATTCCCACCTCTTACCTCATACTCTCTCACTGCCGGCGTGCTGTGCTGGGAACTAACGCTCTCCTCTGTCGACGACTCCCCACTGGAATAGCGGTCGCCGCTCCTCCGATGAGTCCGCTTCTCTCGCCACTCCTGGTTGTTGACTTCCATCGGTTCAGGCCTGGATTCTCTTCTGTGTGGTCTAGAAGTCCGTCTCGGGCAATCTCGTGCCATATGTCCTTTCTTGCCGCATTTGTAGAATCGCGTCAGACTGCATTGGGCTGCTACGTGACCGGGCCTATTGCATTCATAACACCGACGCTCCGGTCGTTTCCTCCTCTCTTCAAACCCTCTGCTAGGTCGGTCCTCGGGAGGTCGACTGCTGCGCCTGGGCGGACTCTTATAATGTCTTCTTGCGGATCTCACTTCGGTCCATTCGCCATCGCACTTCTCTCGCCGTGCCTTGTTCCTGTTATGCGCTTCTGCCAACTCGTGGGCACATTCAACGAAATCTCTGTCACGTGATAAAGAACCTGGTCGGTCCATATAATGGTTCAGCTGTACCTTCAGGAGACCACGTACAAACTCCAATCGCCGGCCGCCTTCCTCTTGACCAAAACCTTCAACCATTTTCTCCACCACTCTATTGTAGAGAACTAAAAGTTTTTCAGCGAATTCGCCCTCCGACTGGCCTTGATTCCGCTTCACATTCACCAGATAAAATACGTCTTCTTCCGGAGTCCAGCGCCCTCCGCCATACAACTTCTTTAATCGTTCTTTCAGCGTGTCCCATGAATGAGTTGTATCGCCCTGTATAGCGTTCAGGATACGTCGTGAGATACGACCGACCAATGCCGCTTCTAACATTTTCACGTCTGACGCTAATATGGTACCATTTTCCTGTCGTGATACAATTAGAGTCCTAATCTGGTCGGCGCCTTTTATGAAGTGATCCAGATCACCAACCGTACCTGTGAATGGCTCTAATTGGCCAATGAACTCGTGTATAAAGGCAGAATTTTGAGTACGTACCTTTATTAACTCTATTGGTGCCGACTTTTTCGCCTCCGTGAGCTGAGCCATCAATCGCGCATGTTCTTCCGCCGCCTTTGCCAACTGGAATTCGAACTTGGCGCGTTCCTTAATTAACTGGTCTGATTCAGCCATCATACGAGTGCTTCTTAAGTTAAGAAACTTAAACTTAAAAACTTCTTAGTTTTTAACGAAACGCGAACAAACAAACTCCCGGGTTTCGGCACCAGTTAATAGTAGACTGAAATAATCACATCAACTAACCTTTATTAATTATACAGTTCTTATCTTTTTTTATATCATAAGTTTTATCTCCGAGAAAAAAAACATATGCTTAACTCTTAACCTAAAACTAACTCTACTAGTATATTTACATACACATAACTTATATATATATATATATATATATATATATATATATATATATATATATATATATATATATTCCGATGCCTTCCAGTCGTTTGTCTCTGAAACGCCCTGTTGTCGGTGTCCCTATTAGATGTTCTCCTCGGACTCTTCCTGGGTGATTTTACCTCCGTCCATTCTACCTCTGCTCTCTCGGGCCACGCTTCATTTCGTTCGTATGTATCGATAATCTCGTGAGCGCATTCCACGAAGTCACGATCCCGGGGTAATGAGCCCGGACGATCCAAGTAGTGGTTCAGCTGCACCTTTAAAATTCCTCGGATGAATGTCATTCGTTGATTCCCTTCAGCTTGACCCACTGACTCCACCAACCTATTATACAGCACGAGGAGTTTCTCAGCGAATTTCCCTCCGATTGGTCTCGCTTCCTGCTCTCTTTTAGCATGTAGAATATATCTTCTTCGGGAGTCCAGCTTCCTCCGCCATATAATTTTTTTAGGCGGGCCTTCAGCACCTCCCATGGATGTGTTGTATCTCCCTGGATTGTATTAAGGATGCGCCTCGAGATACGTCCTACGAGCGCTGCCTCTAAGAGCGTTACATCTGACTCCTGAAGCGTGCCATTTTCTTTTCTTGCCGCTATAAGTCCTTGGATCTGATCTGCCCCTTTTATAAAATGGCCCAGAACTCCTATGACTCCATTAAAGGGTTCAAGTTGGCTAATCACTTCGTGAATGAAAGCCGAACTTTGTAACCGGATTTTTACTAGTTCAAACTGGGTCGTTTCTGTTGCTTTCTTCAGTTGTTCTTCCAAACCTGCTCTCTCTACAGCTGCCTGTGCTAGCTGGTATTCCAGTTTCTTCAATTCTTCTGATTGAGTCATACTGTCCACTTCCAGGTTGAAAAAACACTAACAATAACAACGACCGTTACGTTTACGCCCGAACCACGTGTAAGTATAAAAAGGGTCCCGGGTTTCGGCACCAGTTAGGATTAGACTGAACACAGGGCAGTACAGTAAAAAAAAAGGGAAAAAGGCATAGAGACACTCGCGCTGATAGTAAAAGACTAACTAGTTGCGCTCCAGCAGTTGATGGGAACGGACGCACGCTACATTGGCTCCCGGGGATTATCCCCACTTCTGCAGAGACAGTGAGCGTTCAGTCATCACCCAGCCGGCGGCCAGGTAAGACGTGTTTCTATATAGCTCCCGGTGAAGTGCGCTGGCGATAGTGATAGTGATTGGTTGAGACCCGAGGGACACTAGCTGCGAGTCGGGACTCCCAATAGGACAGGAGAATCTTAGGATTCGAAATTAGTATTTATTAATTAATTAATTAATTATTATTAATAAGTTTTTGAAAAAAAACAAAGACATTAAATTTACGTAATATTACGTAAATTAATAAGAAATTATGAGTTCTTCGAAAGAAGTTATTGAGGATACAACCACAAGCGAGGAAGAGGAAATGATGGTGGAGAGTGAACTGGACAAGGACGGAGCGCATGCGCCAACGGGTGTGTCAGCAGGAGTTGCGCAGGAAGGAGCAGGCAGCTCTAAAGAGCGGGCATAGAAGTCAGGAGGGCCCACCCTCTCCTCGTTCGTTGAAAAACTCCTCGGTACATCCAGGAGAATGCCGGAGAAGACCTCTGAGAGCGAGACTGACGAGGTCAAAGAATCGGCAGGGGACAGCAAGGCTAGCCCTCAAAATAAGAAGAGGAAGGTTGGCAGGAGAGGGAGTACCCCCCCCCCACGCATACACTGAAGGTAGCCCGGGGGATCAAGCGCGGGGTATCCAAAGAGGAATTGTGGAATACCTCGAGAGGTTCCGGAACCACATCTCAAAAGAAAAAAGGGACTATATCAACAGCCATGTTGGGAAGTTGTGCGATATAGTCCTGAGTATGGAGGGGGAGAGGAGACTGATCCCCCAGGTGGTAAAGCATGTAGCGAGGGAGATCATGCATAACGAGGAGCTGCACCAGTTGGTAGCCCAGAAGGTTGCGGAGCACCTGGGGCCGAAGGTTGAGCTGCCTAAGCCCCAGAGAGAGGAGAGGGCCCGCACACAGCAGGTCCCTGGACCGTCGGGGGCCGCTAAAGGAACGCCCCGGGGAAGGAAAGAAGATGAAGGAGAAGGCCCCGAGGGACCCTGTGGCGGTGACCGGAACGTCCGGGGTGCCCCCTCCCAAGAAGGGGAAATCGAAGTACGTCGGCCTTCCACCGGCTGAAATGCCCCAGCGGTGGAGTACGACGGAGATTTGTAGGGGCAGGAACATGGAGGATATGAGTGAGGCGGAGCCCTCACCCTCGGAGGAGGTTAAGGGCAGGAAGAAGAAGAAGAAGAAGGCGAAACCTACCTCCCAGGAGGAAGAGAAGGAGAGGAAGAAGAAGAAAGCCAGAACATTCGCCGGAGTCTTGGCCAGTGTCCCTACCGGCCTGAGAAGACCAGAAGAGGTCGCTACCTACATTACCCTGAAAGGGAAGGTAGATGGATGGGAGGCCGGTAGGATCCTGGAGCAACTCCCGACCCAGGAGGAGCTCAGGGAAGTCGGCGCCAACGTCAGCGTAGTTAGAGTGACGAAGGCTGGCGCCGTCCTGGTCAAGACCGGAGGTCCTGAACAGGCGCAAAAGCTGCTAGATTGGGACGCCCTTAAAGGGAAGGGGCTGGAAGCCAAGATGGCAATGGCAAGAAGGCCCCGCCTAGAAGTCAGAGGCGTCCCCAATCACTGGGACGAAGAAACGCT
The DNA here is from genome assembly GCA_037127475.1 of Arma custos. Classification (NCBI taxonomy): domain Eukaryota; kingdom Metazoa; phylum Arthropoda; class Insecta; order Hemiptera; family Pentatomidae; genus Arma; species Arma custos. Next base: position 3,497,270 of record CM073761.1, on the reverse strand, counting down.
CCAGAGGTTCATCTGGAGCAAGGTCAAGATTGTGCGGCCGGAGGAGGCGTCCGTCAGGAGGGAGTGGTTGAGACCCTGTTTCTCTAGTCCCGCGAGGGGCGGGCTGACCAGGAAGTGGATCGTCGAGGTCCACCACTCGATGAGGCTCGCCCTGATGAACCTGACGGAGGCGGACTTGAGTGGAGGATGGTGGTGTCTGGCCATCAAGGACAACCTCGAACCCCTGCTCTGTCTGAATTGCATGCAGTATGGCCACCCGGCGAAGTCATGTCAAGCGACCGGGATAGCGTGCATGTGGTGCGGAGAGACCGGGCATAAGGTCAAGGATTGCCCGGCAAAGAAGAGCAAGCAGGCACCGACATGCGCCAACTGCAAGGCCAAAGGCGGGCAGGGTCAAGAGCTCCGACACTGTGCGGGCAGCAGGGTGTGCCCTCAGCACCTTGAGATGATGGCCGGACAGGTGAAAAGGACCAGATATGTGTAGGCTGCGGATTCTGCAGGTCAATATGGGCCGAAGGCGAGTGGTCGCGGACGAGCTGAGAGCTCTCGCAAGGAAGACTGACATCATGGCTATACAGGAGCCGTGGTGTCAGGGAAACGTGGTCGCCGGATTTGGTGTCGCGTCGAGGGTAGTCGCGATGGGCAGTGGAGAGAGGAGGCCCAGGGCGGCTATTGTGATAGTTAACCCCAACCTCGACGTCATGGAGCTGAGCCAATTCACCACGGTGGATCAGGCGGCGTGTTATGTCAGATGGGGGAGGATATCCTTCGCCCTCGTCTCGTCATACATGCCGCCGAGGCAAAGGATAGAGGAAAGTGTTGCCGCTGTGGAGGCCATCGCACAACGCTATAGGAGTGTGGTGGTCTGCTCCGACACCAATTCGTGGAGCACGGCCTGGGGTTCGGTTCGCACAGACGCTAGAGGAAGAGTGGTGGATGAGACCGTGGCGAGGTGTCAACTCATAGTGGTTAATGAGCCCTCTGGTCCCACGTTCGTTGGAGCTAGGGGCCAGAGCTGGATTGACGTGACACTCGCCACGGCCACCATGGCGAGGCGCATAGCGGACTGGACCCTACGGTCTGACACGAGCTCCGACCACCGGGTCATTGCCTTCAGTGTGGTAGAGGAGGAAGGTGAAGTCCTTCCGGTCGAGAAGGGCTTCGTTACCCGTACGGCGAACTGGGGAGCTTTCTCCAGTGAACTGGAGGGAATGCTGGTAGATAGACAATGGGAAGAGATGGCGCCGATGGAAGGAGAGTCAGCGCTAGACCGCAGAGTGGCGGAGCTGACGGGCGCCATCACAGACGCGGCCAGTATGACCCTCCAGCGCCGCAGAGCGAGAGCGCGTCCGGTCCCATGGTGGACGCCTGCCCTGACGCTCCTCAAGAGGGAGTACTACAGGGCCAGGCGCAGGTACCAGGAGTGCAGGGATGAGGAGAGGAGGCCTGCACTCCAAGATGAGTCCAAACGGAGGTACAAGGCATACCGAAACGGAGTGCGTCGCCGGAAGAAGGAATCCTGGGACGAATTCATCGTCAAGGAGACAGAAAAGAATCCCTGGGGTATCCCGTACAGGGTGGCACTGGGCAAGGTGAAGCCGCTCACCACTGTGGCGGCTCTCAGAGTGGGAGATGCCCAGGCGACCACCCTGGAGGAGACGGCGAAGATGTACGTGGATTACACGTACCCCAGGGACGACCCGTCCCAGGATACCGATGAAGATAGGATGGTGAGACGCACCACGGTGTGCCCTCCGGGTACCGATTATTGTCCGCCATGGGACCTATGGGACCTTCGCCTTGCCGTGGAGAGGCAGAAGATCGGCAGAGCCCCAGGACTTGACGGAATAGATGCCGCGATCCTGAGGAAAAGCGCCCCCCTCGTTGAGGACGACCTTCTGGGTATCTTCAATGAGTGTCTGGACCAGGGGCGCTTCCCGAGTAGGTGGAGGATCGCGGACTTGAGATTGATCTACAAAGGAGGAGGTAAGGATAAGAGGGATCCTAAGGCGTACAGGCCGATATGCCTCCTCCCAGTCGTCAGTAAGGTCCTGGAGAGCATGATGGTAAATAGCCTGAGACCGGTCCTCATTGCAGCAAGCCACCCACGGCAGTTCGGCTCGACCCGTGGCAAGGGAACGACAGACGCACTGCTGAGAGTGCGCAGGGATGTTGAAGAGAGGGCGGAGAAGTATGTCATGCTAGTATTGTTTGACATATCCTCCGCCTTCGACAGTGTGTGGTGGCCCTGCGTACTTCGGCGGCTGCAGGAGCTCAACACCCCCAGCAACTTGTACTCCCTCGTAAGTAGTTACCTCAGCGACAGGAGCGTCAAGATCAGAGGGAACTACTACGAGGTCGAGGAGAAGATCGAAAGAGGATGTCCACAAGGGTCGGTCCTTGGGCCGGCCCTATGGAAGTTGGCATTTGATCAGTTGCTGGGGGAGCTGGAAGGAAAAGGGTTCCTTGCCACGGCCTACGTCGACGACCTGGCGGTCATCGTGGCTGAAAACAGCAGTGCCAGATTGAAGACGGAAGCGGAGAGGTGCGCCAGCCTCGTGGCAGAATGGTGCGTGAGGAGAAAACTGAGCATGGTCGCTGCCAAGACCCAGGCCATGCTCCTTAGAGGCTCCACTGACAGGGCTCACCCTATCATATTAGATATTGAAGGCGAGAGGGTTGGACTAGGTGAGGAGGTGAAGTACCTTGGGGTAAAGTTCAGAAGGAACTTTGATGCCACTCCTCACCTGGTGTACCTGAAAGATAGGGTGACCCTGTCACTAAATGGACTAGCAAGAATAGGGGGTGCATTCTGGGGCCTCAGGTACCCGGCAACGATGACCATCTACAAAGCCGTGGTCTTGGGTTTCCTGAGGTATGCATCCCCGGCGTGGAGCCGCAACCTCACGCAGCTGCAGAAGAGGAGGCTGGTGACGATCCAGAGATTGGCCCTGCTGAGAGTCACGAAGACCTACCGAACGGTGTCGCACGAGGCGGTGCAGGTGCTGGCGGAAGCGATGCCCCTTGATCTCGTCCTCAAGGAGGATAGTTTGATGTATGAGGTGAAGAGGCAGGGGTTGACGGCGCTCCCGGAGGGACTCCGAGAGAGAGTCTGCGAGACCCCCAATAGATGGAAGAAGATGGTGAGGGAGGATACCATAGGAGAGTGGAATGGACGGTGGGTGGGAAGCCAGAAGGGCTCAACCTTGAGGAAGTTTTTCCCCACCGTCCAGTCAAGATTGTCTGCGACATGGGTCCTCCCGGACTACTGGGTCTCGCAGATGCTGACAGGTCATGGCGGGTTCCGGGGGAAGCTCTTTGACCATAAGATAGTGGTCGACCCCCTCTGTCCCGCTTGTGGAGTCCCCGAAACAGCGGAACATGTGATCGTTTCCTGCACCGCGATGGACAGACACCGTTCCAGGTTGTCGATAAAAACTGGCATCTTCACCCTCGCCGAGGACGACTTCCCCCGGCTGATGGAAGAAGCGAATTATCCCTTCTTCAGGGAGTTCGTCTACGGGTGGAAGGACGTGGTTGGGCCTGCACACTTCACCCTTGGCAGGACCCGGCCCCTCGGCGAGCCACCAGACCAGGAGTCACCGATGCATTCAGAGGAGGACGAGCCCCCAGGAGCAGAGGACTGAGGGAGAGGACTGGCCGGATGCGGACCGGACGGATGCGGCGGACCAGGAGGGCTGGACGGCAACCGGACAGATGCAGACCGGCCAGGAATCCTTAAAGGTGCTGCCCCATCAGTAAGGTGCACATCCGTGCACCGGGCAGCACCACAGATTTTTATTTGTTTTGTTTATTTTGTATCCTGGAAGTAAATGGTACCCCCCAAAATAATGTAAAATAAGAATTTCAATAAAGAGTAGTTTATTGGCAGTGGTGGGCGTGCGTAAACCCAACGTATTAACCCACCACTGCCGAACACCCCGTATGCCAGCAATGGCAGGAAGGGGAAAAAAAAAAAAAAAAAAAGTAAAAGACTATTACATACGATAAAAGAAAGATAACTTAATCCTAAACATAAACACAAATAGTAATCCTTCCAATTTCCAGCTTTTGCCCACGGCTTCGCTCGCCTGGAATTTGGTCTGCCACATAAAGTTTCGTGACAGATCATTTTAAATTAATTAAGGGTACCAAGTAGTAAAGTATCGAGAATATGTTGAGTGCTTAGTATAAAATTTTGGAGTTCCCTTATTGAATTTGTAATATCCAGTAGCAGTTAGTATTTATTGAATACCAATTCCTAAACATCAAATATTGATAACCGAATATGTACATAATATAGAGTAGCGAGTATTGTTTACCAATTACTGATTTCCAGTATCGAGTTTCGTGTATTGAGTATATTTCGTGTATACTCAAATATTTTATCTAAATGCTCGCTATCAGACCAGTGCAGAAGCCTTTGAAAATGGTAAAAAGGGTAAGAAACGGTGTATATCGATTTTCGGCAAAACTACGAGTCTTATGGGGAAAAGTTAAATCGCAAAGTTGTAGGTAATAAAAAGATCTACAACTTTTTATTTACACTTTTTTCACATAACCTCAAAATGTATGTGAAAAATTCAAATAATCAAGTTGTTTATTTTTTATTTTATCTTTTACAAAAAAAATTTTTTTTCACGAAATTTGGTGAAAACTTACCTTTTTATGTCCCAAGCACACTGTAATTTTTTAAATTTAAAATATTTATTTTTTCACCTTATTTTGACTAAATATTAAAAAAGAACCCTAATTTTCAATCGAAAATTCTCAGGTCAAAATATCTGTTTTTTTAAAAAAGATGGTGGGCTTTTTGTTCGTTGAAATCTCTACTTTCCGATGGTGGAAATAATATTTTTTTTTTAATCATTAAGTACAATGTACAAGACCTCGATAGCAATTTCCAAAACTACTAATAATACTGGCATTGTTGTGGGTCAAGATATTGATCTTTTGGTTCCTTTGAATCCATTAAATTAAAATAATCATGGCATTTATTTTCTCAAGCCAGGTTCTGGAAATGTAAAAGATCTATTTTTCACGTCTATAAATTTAAAATATGAAACCGAATTTTTTTTTTTAATCATCATGTACAGTTTTGAGCTATTTATTAAAATTTACTTTAATTTTAATTAGAGTAATTAACACTTTAATTACTCGAAAAACGCAATAATCCATGTTACATTGACAAACAAAAAAATTACTAATCCATAAAACATAAAGATTGCAAAAACACATGCGAAAATAGTTGTTCCAAATATTAAATACAAACCTTCCCGATTCTGGTAGATCTTCGAAATCTTCAAGACTATCACCTTCTTCGTCTCCAATATCATTTCCAGTCTGCATTGGTTCTTCATCCACAATTTCATCTGAATCATTAACTAACTCGTGGGTTTTTTCTTCCACATTGGAGCATTTTTCAGAACCATGACAATTTGAGCATAAATTTGTGTATTTTATCCATGTTTTCGGCTGCCACATTTTAAATGTTACATCCAGTTTCACAGTTGCAGCAAATAGTTTTCAGCAATATTTCAGAATTAATTCCTTTTATGAAAATTTGGGCAAAATGCCACGTTGATATTACTGACAGTTCGTTGCCCAGCTAAGTTTGAAGCTGATAATATGCCCTGTAACAATGTTGTTCTGCTGTACCTTCTCTGGGTGCATAATTTCCCAATATGAAAGATGATTTAATTTTTGCCAATTGATATTTTCGAAATCTTAATTGATTCAGTGTTATATTATCATTTTTACATTTATAAATAGATTTGATTAATTGTAATCCATTTTTTTCGATATTTTCTTTGTTGGCATCTTCTTTCTAATACATATTGGCCAAATTTATCAAATTGTTATCGTCTAATAATGAATTTACGATACTTTTCTCTCCTTTTCTGGCAAATCCAGATGTTCTATCGCAACCAGAAAAACAATGCAGAAATGCAACGATATTTTCGATGTAACGATACAGCTGTGAAACTGGATGTAACATTTAAAATGTGGCAGCCGAAAACATGGATAAAATACACAAATTTATGCCCAAATTGTCATAGTTCTGAAAAATGCTCCAATGTGGAAGAAAAAACCCACGAGTTAGTTAATGATTCAGATGAAATTGTGGATGAAGAACCAATGCAGACTGGAAATGATATTGGAGACGAAGACGGTGATAGTCTTGAAGATTTCGAAGATCTACCAGAATCGGGAAGGTTTGTCTTTAATATTTGGAACAACTATTTTCGCATGTGTTTTCGCAATCTTTATGTTTTATGGATTAGTAATTTTTTTGTTTGTCAATGTAACATGGATTATTGCGTTTTTCGAGTAATTAAAGTATAGATTTATTTTATGATTTTTTTCTGGAGGGAGGCACAACGGGCAGACGGGAAAAAAATCAAAAATAAACTTGTAGTATTTATAGAAAGATTTCAAAGGTTTATTAAAATATCAAAACAATAGTTTCACTCGTATATAATGTAAGGAAGAAATAGTTGGGGGTGCAGTCAATCAAAACACCTAAATAAGTGTAACTTATTTAATAGTTTCACTCGTGTTCTTTCCGTTATTTTATTCATATATTTTAACAACTAAGATCGTGCGTTTTGCCTATAAGTATGTACTGTAATGGATTCTCCACAGTACACAAAAAACCGTCTGGGGGTGGGGATGTTCCCCAGTGCCCTCCCCCTTAATCGCCCGGGGACTTGGACCCGTCATCAGCACTCCCATGGATACATGGACATTGACTGACGGCGGTCTCAGGGAATATGAATCCTTTACACTATTGAATGAATATCTATTTCAATTATTGGCGTAGACAGTTAAGGGATGAAATATATATACCTCCTCCCAAAATGTATAAAAAACTAAATATTTTTTTATACCGACCAAGTTGTTGATTTGTACTTCAAGCAATATATTAACAAATATGAATGAATAGCTAAAATCAAATCAATTGTATCAATAGAAATAAAAACAGCATTAAATATACTCGTATTTGTCAATTATGACCACGTTCCATTACAAACGATGACAACGTGCCTTCTTATCAAATCTCGTCCGGAAAAATAATTTTGCGTACGCTACTGTCTTCATAAATTTCAGACCATTAATATACCAATTCCACAAATTGTAGGGAGCTAACAGATCGCTTGATGTAAAGTTGTAGAAATATATGATATTCTTTCATTGTTGCAATATGTATGGTATTTTTTTAAGGTAGAGAAATCTATCAATTAATAATTGTAAAAATAATATAATAAGAAAAGAAAAGTCTATAAACATTAAACTGCATTAATCAAATTTTAAATAATAATCTTTCAATAATAGTGGCATGAAAGAAAAAGTAATATACAATTAAAATATTTATAAGTATTTTTCTTATCAGACACAGCCTTCGCAAATATTTCCAAAGAAGAGGGAAGTGTTTTAACAATTAACTTCATTAACGTAATTTAAAATAATATAAACGCGTTCAATAATAGTGAAATTAATTAAATTAGAGAGATATAGTCAAATAATAAAAAAAGAGAAAAATATTTTCCATATCAGATATAGCTCAGCTTGCTCAAACGTAGTTCCGTTTCAACCATTGTCCATCTTGGATCGTTGTTTACGAACTAATATTTTGATTTATATTTAAATTTATAAAAATTATTTATACCATGGAAAACATAGGTTAGTATATTTTATTACGGTGAGAATTAGGAAAAATATGTTTGTTAGTTATTTTAATGATAAATAATGTACTTAATTGATATTTTTATGAATTTGCTCCTGATTTGCTAATGAAGCTATTGTTTCATGGAGGGTATTGTTTATGATTTTCTCATGATTTCTTATTAATTCAATTAATAGAGGGTCCAAAAATCCTCCAATAATTATATGCTAACAGATCTTCATTTTTCAATTGTATTTTTCAGCTTAACTGTTTGACAATTCATTGTACTAAGCTTATTTAGATACCAATGCAGGTTATTTCTGTCTATGATTCTATATTCTAGTTTTATTTTCTTTGTAATTTAGATACCAGCTAGTAATTACCTTATTTAAAGCCTCCTTTTCAGGACCAGCCACAGACTTTCATACAGTCAATTTTTCATTACCATTTTGCTTAATGGTAAGTAAAAGTATGACATAATGGTAGCTCTTGTTGAAGCCCTTTTGGAATATTGAAATAACTTAGTGTAATTATTCCCCAGGTTGTCGCTTCGAGTTGCATCACAACAAGTTTTAACTTTTCATTTATTTCCCTTTTAATATTTTTCAAACATTCAAGTTATGCATGGAAATGTGCATACTTCAGTAATCATTTTATCTAAAAATGAATGTTTCCACAAATATATATCATCTATACTTCAAAATGTTTGTTGAAACTTTTATTTCTTGATGAAATGATTACCGGAAATCTACTCATTGCCCATAATTCCATTATCTTTTCAATACTAAAGCTCACGATAACTTTTATTTTTGGAAAATATTAAAAATTTAACAAATGAACCGTTAAAACTTAATGTAACTCAACTCGGAATAACAACCCGCGGAACAGATACCTTACTTTGTATATTTTGGTTGTGTTAAAAGTGGTTTTGTAATACTAAACAAATATTCGCAGTATTTGCAATATTCACCCTAACTCATTTCCTAAATATTTTTATTATGACATAAACTGAAAGTAATACAGTATTCCTATTTACAGACCTTTCTAACAAGAACCTGAAAAAGATCATAAGAAGTTTGTTTTCAGAACAGCAAAGTAATAAAATTCAAGTCTTATGCTTAAATAATAACAACCTTCAAGACTTGGAAAATTTAGAATTCCTTAGTGAAAGCTTGACTCAGGTAAAATGTTTATATAGGTATATATACTTTTTAAAAATATTACATATATAATATGTACAACTTTATTCCTCTTATAATTATTGTCGAAACAGTGAAAGCAGGGCGTATGCCCAATGCTATTAATAAAGGTTAATCCTTTTGTTAAAGGATTAACGTAAAGTATTATGAGAGACAGGGTCAGCTCAATGGTAAGGTACTGTGCTCCTATTCTATATAAGAAATCCCAAGTTGGTGTCTAGCTGAGATAGAGCATTATTTATTCTGTTTTCTCAATCTGGAATCAATCTTATAATAAAGAGAAATATTCCTGGGGTTCACCCAGCCTCCATAAAGAAGTATCAATTGAGGGAAAATCCAGTATTGGAATGAGATGGCCAAATCATCACCTTGCACAACCATTGACTTAGAACTTATTTTGATGGTAATTCTTGTATTTGTAATGAGAAGTGTGTGATCTGTGGCGACCTCTGAGCCTCTGATAACTTTTCCTTTTGTATTTTCTTATTTCCTTGTTATAGATGAAATAGTCTATTATTCCATTTGTTTCTTTCTTGGGCATAGAATGTTATTTTGTCCACCTTTTTGTGAAGGAAGAAACAATTGCCTACTAATAAATCTATAGAAAACTGAAGTATAGGATTTCTTATTAACAAAAAAGCTAATGAATGAGTGTGATCTTAGCCAAATCACCTCTCTGCACAACCACTGGTGTAGAAATAGCACATCCTTTACCATGTATTGAACCAAAGACTCTTCATGGGTTGTTTTTTACAAGTATTTTTTATGAGTTGTATTTTTGTGATTGATGTAATGAACTCGAAAAGCCATGGAAGTGTAAGACCCCAACAACGGCAACCATCAGCTTATAACCATAACCAGTGTAATTATTATTCTTTATATTTTTCTTTCTCTCATTTCTTCTGAGATTATATCAACATATTATTTTTAAGTTCAAGTGAATGCAAAAGATTCTACTGATTTAAGAACTTTCTGGTAATTCTAAAAGTGTCTAATAGAACTGCTTTCTGGGCTAATTTTCTTTTTCTTTTCCACTGTCGACCAACTAACTCATCTTACTGACTTCATAACACAAGGATTCAACGATAAAAATTATACAGGCATGCTTATGTTAGATCTCGAAAAAGCTTTCGATACAGTTTGGCATTATGGTCTTATTTACAAATTAATCTTGCACAAATTTCCTCTATACCTAATACATATCATATATTCCTTCTCTCTCATAGACAATTCTATGTTCAAATAAACACTTCTAGCTCCAAAGCACTTCTCCTACCTGCTGGAATTCCTCAAGGCTCCTGCCTATCCCCAATCCTATTCAACCTGTTCATATCAGATCTCCCAAAACACACAAATGTAACCACATCACACCGAACCAATACAGTAGTAAACCGATTACAACAATCTTTTAAAAAATCCATAAATTCTATCAAAAGTAGAAACTAAAAATCAATCCAATAAAATCGGCCGCCATAATCTTCACAAAGCGTATACCTAACATAGATCAGCACATCATCTTAAATTCCGAACACATCCCCTGGTCTAAATCCGTAACATACCTCGGTTTAATTCTAGATAAATCCTTAACATTCACAGAGCACATCAACAGAAAAAGCGAAAAAAAACATCTACAAAATGTTTCCCTATTTTAATAACAAATCTAGGCTAAGCCCCCAAAACAAACTAATCCTTTACAAAACAGTAATCCGCTCATCGATAACCTATGCCTCACCCGTCTGGAGTTCAACATGTGCCACAAATTATAGAAAGTTTGAAAGGGTACAAAACCTATGCATGAGGTTTATTAATAATTATCCCCGTTACACGACTATGCTTAGAGATCTTGTACTTCCCACTATAAAACAATATGTTTGAGCCCAAAATAAATGCATACTTCGAAAAAACTCCAGCTTCCGAAAACCCATTAATCCGAGAAATCGGTAACTAATATAAACATTCACTACGACGGTACATGTACAAAAGAACAAAACATATACTTCTTACTTAACAAATCACTATTTGCAGGTATTGTAATCTAGATATCTCTATTTATTTTATAGTTATTTTTAATTGTTTATTTATTTTCTATTTAATTATTATTATTATATTTATTTATTATATTATTATTTTTATTTTGTTTAAGCGATTTTTTTCTACATTTTGCCTGCTATTGTAAAACTTATTTATAAAAGATTACTTTAATTTATTAAAATGACTGTTCTTTAAACATGTAAAGGAAGTCCAGAACATGTATTTACACTTATGCTGCTTATATATGTAAAATTGCAAAAAAAGTTTTTTTAATTTTTTTCTTTTTCTCTTAATGAAGGCCCAGTTTTTCTGTACCATTTCTTTCCGGTTTTATTATTAGGCCATTCAATGAAATAACTAATGGAATCACTAAATTTTTTTCAAGAGGATAGAGTGGTCTCAATTTGAAGGCAAGTTCTTGGTACAAAATTTCGGCAACAATGATCAGTAGGTCAAGGTCACTTGGGACTACTACTACCAAAGTTCTGGTGACTTTGTTTCTTTTATAAATCAACTAAATGTATGTAAGGTTATACACAATATTCACCATATGAATATGAGAACCATATGTCCTATTCATATAAAGGGAAACATACTTGAGTGTGTGAACTACCTTGGTATTACGCTCCGTCAGTGCGCATATAAAGTATTGTCTAATATTCTTTATCAAAAACTGGTTCCACATGCCAAAAGAGAAATAGGAGACTATCAGGCAGGTTTTTGAAGTGGCAGGTTGACTCTTAATCAGATTTTTAGCCTTAGGACCATCCTTGAGAAGGCAATAGAATATAAAATGCCCAAACATCACCTCTAATAGATTTGAAACGAGCCAAATTTTATGATGCTATGAGAGAGTTAGGAGTACCCTCAAAGTTAATTTGCCTTGTAGCAATGACAATAGATGAAACATATTGCGTTGTCAGAACGCAGGGAGACCTCTCTCCTGAATTCAAGACTATAAGTGGCATTATGTTATTAAATATTTATATATTATAAATATTTGTATATAATAAATATTTATGTAAGGAAGAAATAGTTGGGGGTGCAGTCAATAAAAACACAAGTTAATACAACTTCATTCTAACTGTATACAGTTATAATATTAACTTCCCTTACTTATATTTTCTATTTTCTTTTCATACTTTAGAGTTCATATTTATAAGCATTATTTTTAATTTTTCTAATTTATCAATCCAATCAACTACTTTTATATTGCATCCCAATCAACTTTTCTATATTACATCCCATACTTATACTTTCAATTTTTTTACATTTCTAACTGTCATTCTAAAAGATACCTACTTATTTCTTTCTACATATTCTTGTATTATTATTCTTTTATTATTGCATTTTACTTATATAACCTCTAGAAGTCTGGTATCATACCATTTATATCTATAATTAAACTATTTTTTTCTAAATCCTTCATATTCCACCCTTTTTTTATATTTTAATCTTCTCATTTTGTATCTTTCTGTTTACCTCCTCATTTTTCTTTCCCTTTATATTATGTTTACATTTTATCCTTTCTGTACATTTATTTTCAGTATTTTATATTGGTTTTCTGTAATTATTATATCTGTCACTATTTTAATTTCTGTTCATCATTTGTAATTTTATTATATCTGTCACTACTTTAATTTTATTATATTCTGTAACTACTTTAATATTCGTTATCTTTAATTATCATATCCAGTCACTATTTTAATTTTTTACATTACATGTCACTATATTCTTGTTACTGCAACGTTTTTTTATTTTTGTTCTGTTTGCTCCTCTCTCATAGCTCTGAAGATGGCCTACATACGGCACACAATAAATATGTATACACTTATTAAGGTGTTTTTATTGACTGCACCCCCAACTATTTCTTCCTTACATTAGCAGTTCCAGTCAACCAATTCTTCTCTAAAATAAATATTTGTATATAATATATATAATAAAATATATTAAATATTATTTAATATTGCCTTGGAAAAGATTGCAAGAAAGTCGAAAATCCCGACTAACAACACAGTTTACAATAGACTAGATCAATTATTAGACTATGCGCATGATCTAGATATTGTTGCTCGCTCATTCGAAGCACTGAAGACAGTATTCTTATGACTGATGGAGGTGGCAGAAAGGATGGGTCTAACGAAGAAAAAACTAAATTATGAGGACAGATGAATCTACAAGCAATGTAGTACAGGAGTTTGTAGAAATAGGTTCCTATAAATTTCTGAAGGTTGAAAGCTTTACTTATCTTGAAAATGTTGTTACCTCTTCCAATGATATGTCTCAGGAAATAAAAAAGAGAGCCATCAATGCTAATAGGTTATTTTAGGCTGAGAAAGCATCTAAGGAGCTCTCTACAATTACAGAAAACAAAAATCATGCTGTATAAGACCCTGATTAGGCCAGTCCTAACCTCCAACTCTGAAACATGGACTTTATCCAAGGCCAAAGAAAAATAGTTAGCTGTTTTGAAATAATGCTGCTCCTCAGAGTTTTCGGATCTATGAATGTGAATGGTCAATGGAGAAGGCAAACCAATCAAAAAGTGTAGAGAATAACTTTCCAGATTTTAACCATTCGACTGAAATTTCCTTGTCTATGGAGCTGTCATTCGATTTGCTGTAAAATCTCCCATGAAGAGATTTGTTTTTGCATTCTATAAACCATTCATTTTCTGGCACTGTTGTTGATTTAGCACTCACAGCTCATATTAAGTGCAGGTAAACCAGAACCCATCCTTGAGATAGCTTGATAAATTTCTGTTATTTTTGTAAGAAAATATATCGGGGCAACTTCCTGCTTGTGGCAAGCTTCTTCGATATTTAGTAAACCAGTTCCTCCTTTCTTTAGTATGTGGTGGTAACAAATATGAGCTTTGGTAAGTGGGTCTGTTCTTGTGTAAGAGTTGTTTATATAGAACAATCCATCTCCATACTGGTTTGAGACCACTGCAATATGCTGAAATTATAACTGTGAGCATCTATAGTTCAGATGTTGGCCTTGATTATTTTTTCTTGATATTCTCTTTGTCTCAGCGTCTACTAGATAATGCACCTATCAAGACCGAAGTAAAGGGCGGGGCTAGAAAAATTAATTTGTAAAATTAATTAATTTTCAGACAATTTTCACAGTTCTGTGCAACACATCTTTCTGTATCTGGTAAAGAATATTGAAAGAGAAGTCAAAATCTTTTATAATGTTCTGTGTCATCTCCAGAATCATCCATTTTGTTGAGATGATAAAGTTAATAACCTTGGCTTTGTCAAGTTTATAAGGCTGCTTTTGCTCCTCTCCCGGGAATTATTATTGTAACAGCCAGGGCCATGAATATGTATGGCTGCACCCTTGGGGGGATTTAAAATTTGCTCCCCCCCCCCATCCCGTCCCCTTTCTCCTGCGAAAACAGGGGTCCAGGGATCCTTCCCTGGAAATTTTACAAGTTCAAAATTTTAGTTTTAAAGCTTTTTCATCTATGAATTTTGCTTCTTTAAAATACAATTTTTATGGTGTTACCAACAAGTAACTCGAATCATTTGAGCTTTTATAATTTGCTAAAAATAATACTCTTGAAACAACTAGCAGAAAAACAAATGGGGATGGATTTGTTTTCAACTATTATTTCAAGTGAAATGTTGGGAATAGGATAGAAAAGTAACACTATTCTGGGACTAAGTCCCTTTAGAATAACAGACATGAACAGAAAAAGAAACATAATATATATCTGGCCAGAAGACTACATAATAATACAAATCATAAAGTTATTAAAAAATGCCAAAATTAAATAAATAAATAAAAAGTACAAATCAGGGCACAATATTAACCAATTTAAGAGAGTAAAGAAATTAATAACAATAGTTAAATGCATGAGCTAGGATACAATAATTCTTTACATAATTTATATCTTCAAAATGATAATATATAGTAAATTTCTTTAATATCTTTTTCCTTTTTAGCTTACTGCAGCCCGGAATCAAATTACGAGGATTGTAAAATTAAGATACCTCCAAAACCTAACGGTGTTGGACTTATCTAATAACAAAATATTTAAACTTGATGGAGTGGAAACCCTCATGAATCTGAAACTATTAAAGCTAAATAATAACAAAATTTCAGTAAGTATTGTACTAAACAAAATTATAGACTTGTTTTGTTTTTTTATGTTATAGCAACTTCTCCAATCTTCATACTTTAGGCTCGGTATTCTTCCCAGAACCATCCCTTTCAAACCAGTTCACTTAGTCAGCCCCTCTCCTATTTAGTACCAGTATCCCATGCATATTTACTTTATTGAAATGTTTTAAATTCTAAAATTGGTCACTTGTCTGATGAGTCTGATTTTCAAGATTATAATTACTGAAATAATTATAATCTGTAAAAGACCTATTATCTGTAAAGTATTATCTGTAAAAGATCTATTAATAATATCTTCATCCTTATGTAGGTCATCATTGATTAAAGAGCCAATGTACTGACAACTTTTAAAAGCTTTAAAGGTGTAGTTTCCACTGACCTAGTGTCTTTGTCACCTTGTCAGCAATTTCACTTATTTTTTCTTAATCCTAGGATTTCTACTATTCTGACTCACCAGCTATCCTAGTTTCTTGGCGTTTTAATCTAGCCAAGTATAGGCATCTTTTATGCTAGCAATTGTATAGGATTGTATGATTAACACTATGTCATAAGCATATGTTTGGTCTTGTCATTTTGTTGAATATGGTATCTCCAAGTACTAAGTCAGCTCTTATGACATTTGTATGGAACAACATTGGACAAAGTTGGTGCCAAAGGATCTCTCAGCTGTAAGGTATCAAAAATAATTAATAAACAAAAAAATATATATATTTAATTAGATATAGACGAGTATTTGCATTTAGACAAATTGGAGATTGTAGTAGGTTAAGTGATATATAAAGCTTAGGATGTAACTTGTAAATATTCTTTTGTACCATTATAAATTAATAAGTAATAGTTATAAAGATAATAAACAGCCTTATTCCATTTTTAATTTCAAATTCCTTTCTGAGTTTTTTACGGTTCTTGACTTAGGTCAAAGTGTTAGTCATAGTGCATCTATAAATGGTTTAAAAAAAAAGAAGTAAACTGTACACATTTATTAAGATATTAGCAAGGTACAATATTAATTGCAACATTAATTACCATTCAGCTCCTTGTTTGAAATTCCTGCTTCAGACTTCCAACACAGCCTTCATCATACAACTAGCAATCTCCTAAGGGAGTTTCTTTGGAATACGATTGGAATGTCTATCTCTGTGATTGCTTATTTTGGTATTGATATTGCTGATCCTATATTAAGATAAGCAATAGATTGGCAGAAACCCAATAAAACAGAGATTCAAATAATTTGAGAATCTATTACAGAGACACTCGTACATTTTTTCATGCTGAAACTAAGAACTTAAAATGCCTAGTTGTTGAGAATCATATTCTTTCACTAGGCTATAGTGACATTTTATAAATTTATAATGTAGTATTTAATGACCGTATATATATATTGTTACGGGCTACTGAGTATTAAAAATGACTTAAACGCTCCTTAATTAAAGATACTATTTATTTACAAAAGTGATAAAAGAATACAATTAAAAATTACTAACAAAGAAACTAAACAAGGAAATTACTAACAAATAGATTATTAACTGAAATAAATTTACAATAACAATATTTTAGATATTTATAATCCAGGCCTAACTTCTATTTCATTATTACAATAATATAAGATATTATTATTACTAAATAGCTTAACTATTTACATAAGCTTGTACAAAGCACATAAAATTACAACTGCTACTTAACTAATTAATTACTACTAATTAACACTTACAGTTCACTAATTAAAGTCCACCGACCGTAAGAATCTCTGAATATAACAAACTGTCACACAATTACACTCACAAACTGTCACTGACTTATTACACTGGCTTATCACTGTTTCCGATGTTAACCGTACCGTGTGCTTTAACACTCTCCCTGTACTCGCGCCGAGGTGCTGTTTAAATAGACAGAATGCCAGATCTAGAACATACGGGACGGTACTCGAAGTTTCGCGAAAAGGCCTCTTTCATCTCTGCCGACAAGGGGGCTTTGTTCTCTTCCAGGAATCGCCAATTCCCGCGCCCGTAATTGTAATGTATATATTATACATAAAGAAACAGGCTGTTGATTATTTTTATCATTTATTTCATTAATTATCAAACACGCACACATAAGCTTTAAATATAAATAATGTTTTAAATATATAGTTATATTTTTGATTAAAATTTCATATATTTACACTTTAATATTTCTTGCGAGTTTGTGAATGTAATGTACATTTACTAATAACAATTTTTTATTTAGGAAATCGGTTACTTGCAACATAACATTTCCCTGGAACATTTAAATTTAAATAATAATTCTATTTCGAAATTATCAGACATTTCAAGGCTTACAAATTTAAAGGTAAGAACATATGTAGTAATTATTTTAATTTGGGTTGGTATATTCTTTTCTTTCAGTCTTTTGTTCAGTTATTATCCTATAAGCAATTTATTTGTATGATTTTGGATAGTAAACTATTTATGAATAATACTTCAATCAGTATCTATTAATTATTTCTCCCCCTGTTTTTTGTTGTATTATTTTTATTTTACAGTGGGAATGGCTTGTGAAAACATGCAATCAAAGTTAAGAAAGTGAATCCAAGGTCACATAGAGAAGTTACCAGTGCAATTTATTAGTCCTCAGCCTTTTTCCTATTTAATTATCACTGGATTTATTCTCTGTTGTGATGAATAGATCACAAAAAAAAAACTTTTGAGGATTACCTTAACACTATGATTACATGTAAAAAAAAAAGCCTGAAAAACCGTCTAGAGTTTTTAGAGTCATCAATCTAATTTATGATGGAATGGATGAAGGACAATGCTATTCTCCTCTAAAATAAAAAAAAATATTAAGTTGTGGGTATAGGTGTGGAAAGACTATTTTTACTTTAAAACCTGAACTTAATTCTTAAAACTGGTGAATCTAAAAGTTTTAAATGTATTGACATGAGTACATTTTACAAGTCTTGCTATGTCTTTTAAAAGCTTTAAGTTATAATGGAATAGTTATTTTCTAGTAAAACAGATATATTGCATCATTAAGAACTCGTCAATTTTATTACAAAGGATTAACATTAAATTAAATTTCATATCCTGGTAGAAGTAATATCATGAGGGAATCGATCAGCCATCACAGAAATATCATTGGTAAAATAAAATAAAGTATATAATTTAAAGAGTCTTGTCTCAAAATATAGCACTTTCAGATATGGAGGCTCTCCTCCACATAACAAAAATCATTCTCATAAAAAAACTTTGGATAATCACCTGAAATAAAAATATATATTAGTTAGTTGTTTTTTATTTAATATATTAAAAAAAAGAAAACTTAAAAAAAAAATGGTTATCCATCCATAAAATGTAGGAGGACATATCCATGTCGCCCATAAGTCAGGGTGCAGTAGCCTTAGTAGTTAAGGAACACATTGATTGTCAAAGTATTATAAAAATAAGTGTTATTGTTTGTTATAGATTCATATGATATTTTTATTTTTATCAATTAGGTCAACATACTGTTTGACTGTATAGATTATGTTTAGTTAACTCTACTAGGCACTCTGAAAGCCCAGGCACTGGTGATTTTAGTCCAAATTAACTCTATGTTTATATGTTGGCCATTGACTGACCACCAAAAAGTATCATTAAAAAGTATATAGGTTTTGTAATAAGCTCTGAATATTACAGTAGGCATTTAGAAATTGATCTTTTGATAAGAATTATTCAAAAAGAGAAATTCATTAGATGGCTTCTTCCATTGACCATTAAATAGATGATATTAATTAGGAAATATGAGTGATTTTTGACAAATATGATTTTTAAATGTGCTATTAGTTTGATGAGAATTGTATTTTTTAGACGTTTTTGTTTAAGATATTATAGATTTATTTGTTTTATATTTAAGTTTAGTTTTATTTTATAATTCTGTTTCATTTAGTACCTGTTTCTGTTCTGTATCTATTATTTTATTTCCTTATTTTTAGACCATTGAACTAGACCACAATTACATTGATCTTCTTACCGATGCTAAGTTGCCTCCTAATGTTACAAATCTATCAATAAACTATAACAAGTTGATTGATTTGCATGAAATCCGGTGGTTACGAGATTTGAGAACTTTAGAAAGTTTGTCAATTATTGGCAACCAGTGTATTCAAATGGAGGAGATTGTGTATCCTTCAAAATTTATATTTTTTATTCTTATATATGTAGGTATTGGATATTGGGTCTATACAGTTTGATTAGTTAACATTTATAATAACTTAATTTAGTAGTAGAAATGTTTGTATTTTAATGAAGGAATAGTAAATATAGTAAGAAATGTTTACATCCAAAATGATTTTAATGAAAGCATAGCAACTTAAATTTTCACTTTTTAACTATTCAACATACATTTATAAACTTTATTAAGTTCATCCATGATCACATTTTAGTTATGGCTTAACTTTCTTTCTACAACTACTTAATCAGTGGGCAATTTAAAATTGAATATTTGATAAATTGCCTCTTTAAGTAGCATCTCCCGATTTATTTGTTGAACTGCAGATGCCCTCGATTCTGAACTCCAGGCGCTATCCACTAATCAGAGCTTCGAGTTCCATTTTTCTTGAGTTCTATGCAACTTTCCATCAAGTTTTTTTAGCTCTCATGAAGACCTTTTCTTCCCTACATGACCTGCCCAGCATAAAGCAAATAGCCTACTGATCTTTACTGTTCTATTTGGTGAATGTCTACATACATAGAGTTCTTTGAAAAATTCCCTTTTTTTCGCAAAAAAAAGAAGCAAAAAAGCCATTGCACCTTGATAAATTAGGCAGCATTTCCTTCAGAGAGTTGGCCCATAAGTCAACCCACTTCCTTTATCCAGACTTAAGACTGGCATGGCCTTATTTTGACTATAGCCATTGTCAGAGTTGATTTACAGAAACAGTTATTTGATTATTATTTTTAGTATTCAAAATACAGTTTAAGTGATTTGTAAGCTTACTCAAATGGATCAGCTAAGATTTTGTTATTGTCATCTGTAATTCCATTCATTATGGGCTCATACTGGGTCCATGAACTGTACTGTGGGGAAAGAAATATGGGTCCTCGTGCGCCTGCTGACACCTAGCAGGCATAATCCTTAGGTCTAGACCAATTTTCCACTGTCCTTGAACCCAAGTGTATATTAGGGGGAAGGACACATATGAATTAACCCCAAATGGTTATCGAGCTAACAGCAGCTTGTTGCTGTACCATGATTCACAGCAACCTGAAGTTGGCAGACTCCTTTCAGGTTGTCTATTCTCCCACTAGCAATATATGTCTGCAAAATGACCACATTGCTCGGCCAGAGTTTTGGATGGTCTTTAGCGCCAACTGAACTATAAATTATACAAACACACAAATCAGAGATAAAGTTTGCTTATCAAAGAAATTATTATATGGGTTAAGAGAGTTCACACAATGTGTACAAGTATTCCCATGTGTTTAGTTCTGTAATTGATATTTAGGAAGTCTAATTTTTTCTATATATAAACCCGGGTCAGTCTATTTGTTCACTGCCTACTAAATTAGTCATTTGTTTACCGCTAAAAAAAACAATTGTCATATGTTGTGAATTTCAAGAATTGAATTTGTTTCCAGTTCGTTAGTTATCCCGCTTGTCCTATACCCCTTTATCTTCTTCTTATATCTCCGAATTGAGAGGACCGGCATTGACGTACGCTACGGTGAGCTCACCTACGAGACGTCAATGAAGAGAGGAAGACAAGTTTTTCGGTAAGTTTATTTTCTTTGATTTTATTTCCTTTCTTCATTGTCAAATTGTCCGAGGACGACTTATCGAGTAGTACCGTATCAGTTTAATATTGTTATTCATTAGAAAATTTAATTTCATTTTTTTTTTAATTTTCAATTTTGTTTTATCATAATTTTTCCTAATTTTTTTTTCCATTATTATTTTTCAATCGCGTTTATACAAAATTTATGGTCCTCCGGGCCGGATTAATTAATTAAGAAAATTAGTTAATTATTTTCTCAATTCGGAATTTAACCAAAATAAAATTTTATTTACTATTTCTTTGATATCTCGCATAGCAACCACGAGGCCGTTTGCTTTCGCCTGATCTAACCTCACTTCACGCTCCTTCGTTTAGTTTCGGGAAGAAGCGAACTGCAATTTTTATATAAATTTGTAACAATTTAGCAAACTCATTTTTTTTTTCTCCATAAAATAGTCTCTCAATAGTCTCTCAATTAGCTTTTGAGATTTGAATTTAATTAAAGTTAAACGTTCTTTTTTTCTGAATATTTTCAGTACTATTTTCGTCACATTTTTATTTTGAATTTTCAAGATGGCGGATGATAAAATTAAGTTATTAATTAAGAAGAGGGAAAAATATTTTCATAAAATTCAAACTGTTTATGACTTATCCAAAAATCTTACAAAGGAAAACTTTTCCATCTTTTTATCCCGAATGGAACAAATTGACGTGGATTACAAATCGTTTGACGAAATCCAGGATCAAATTATGGAAATGGCTTCTAAAACGGAATCTCCCGAAAATATCGACACGGCCGCTAGGTCTCAAGCCTGCGACGAGCTATACTATTCAGCAAAAGCAGTAGCCTCGCAATATGCTGAGCCAGCTACTAGTACTAGCCTGTCTACGAAAAATGAGAGACCAGATATAGGGACTGCGAAACTACCAAAAATCAATTTACAAATATTTTCCGGCGGTCTTCAAGAGTGGCCCAATTTTTACTGTCTGTTTCGGTCCCTTATTCACGAAAATCGACAAATAGCCTCATCTGAAAAATTTTACTATTTACGCTCATTTTTAAGAGGTCCACCTTTGAAATTAATCGAATCGATTCATTTGTCCGATGATAATTATCATATTGCATTCGAAACTTTAGTTGATCGGTACCAAAACAACCGGTTATTGGCAAATTTTTACTTGGAAAAAATTACGAATTTTAAACCGCTTTCCCAAGAAAATCTTCAAAATTTGCAAAGGTTATCTGATGTTTTCCTAACAAATGTTGCTGCACTCAAGGCATTGAATCTACCAGACTTATCTGATACACTTCTGCTTCATTTTGGTCTTCGTTGCTTGGATACGGAAAGCATAAAATTATTCGAAGCCAAGTATTCAGGGGTTCAGTATCCAACGTACAAACAATTCTCGGAATTTCTAACCGAGGGTTGCAAAATTCTCGAACTAAGTTCTCCTGGTAGAACCGAGTCTAATCCTAACCAACGGGCAAATTTCCCACGAAAAGCCGCTCTGATCACGACTAACCCGCATCACAGCCGAACTTCTTCACCGCCATATAAATCTGCTTCCACCGAATGTTCCACCGCTCATATTGTATGCCCGCTTTGTTCAGCTTCACATAAGCTACCTCAATGTGAAACATTTTTGAAGCAAAATGTAGATGCCCGCTGGGAGACTGTAAAAACCTTGAGAAAATGTTTTAATTGCCTAGGAAACCACATGTTGTCAAAATGTAACTCCAAAGGTAAATGCACCTCTTGTGGCTCCTCGAAACATCATTCACGTTTACACCGCTCTACTTTCACAGCCCCACCTAGGGAATCACTTGAGATTCCGCCTCCTACACAAGCACTATCCTGCAGTGCCCGTACTTCCCCATCCAGTACTGCGTACTCCACAGTATTGCTAGGCACAGCAGAGGCTTTTCTTACAGCTTCGGATGGTAGGAAGGTTCCTATACGCCTTGTTGTGGATCCTGGCTCTCAGGTGTCTTGCATAACCAGGGAAATGGCCCAACGGTTAAATTTAAAGCTTCGTAATTGCCCACTGAACATCACAGGCATTGGTAACCATGCTACGACTAGCAAGACGAAAATGGTTTCTTGCACGTTAACCCCTAAACACTGTAGAGCCAAATCTATTTCCGCTAGGAAATAACCGCGATACCGCTCATAAAGTACTCCTGAACATGGAGAGCAGGCTCAAGTGTAAAATTTTAGAACCTCAATATAATGCCTTCCTCCAGCAGTATTTGGACACCTCACACATGAAATTAGCTTGCCAACCCTCATCATTTGCCATATCACATCATGCTGTGACAAAAGGTACCAGCTCTACAACGAAACTCCTCTTAGTTTTCGACACTTCGGCCAAGGATTCGCTTGGATTATCATTGAATGACCGCTTATACACCGGGCCGAGGCTCCAGCGGGATTTGAAGAATATAAAACTTAAGGCTAAATGTAGAGTCGTTTCCCTTGAACCAAGCCTTACTATTCCCAGATTGAAATTCTGTACAAGTTTGCTGTTAGCTCGCCTTACTGAATCCCTCGAAGAGTTCCGAACTGCCATTACCATCACTGCGACGCATTTATTTACGGACTCCACAGTCGTTTTCTGCTGGATCCACACTCCGCCACACCGATTGAAAACATTCATCGCCAATATGGGAACCGCCATTGTAGAGATCACCCCACCTGACCTGTGGGGCCACTGTTCCAGTCAAGATAACCCATCTTATTGTGGATCCCGAGGTCTGATGCCTCGCATGCTGATGCAGTTTTCTCAATGGTGGAAAGGACCACCATTTTTGCAACTATCTCAAAACAGATGGCCAGATTCTGGCTTTGATCAGCTAGAAGGAATCCCTGAAATCAAATATGAAACTACTGTGATGTTAGCCACCGCCGAACCGAACGAGCTTGTTACCACTAACAGATCTTTTTCATCGCTCCAACGCTTCAAAAACGTATTCGCGTATATTCTTCGCTTTGTTAACAATTGTAGCACCGCAAAACCTCATCGTAAAACCGGTGTACTGTCTGGTTCAGAACTCCGAGACAGCATGAATTTATGTGTCCGTCTATCCCAGGAACAATACTTCCATACTGATCTTAAGACTACGTCCCCTGAAAAAATGTCTCAAGCTATTAAGCCGTTATCACCTTTTATTGACAAGCTGGGTTTTCTCAGGGTGGGCGGCAGGCTTAGGCATTCAGATCTAATGTATGATGCCAAGCACCCCCTCATTTTGCATAAGAAATCGCATTTAGCAACCCTCATATGTGACTGGTATCATCAAACCACAATCCACGGTGGCCCACGCGTAATGCAGGCGTTCATTCAACGAAAATTTTGGATACCAGGACTTCGTCAACTAATCAGGATGCGCATATTTAGGTGCCTGCCATGCTACAAACTCAAGGCCAAGGCAAACCAACCTGTAATGGCAGATTTACCACCTTCAAGATTTTGCCAGGTCCGCGCTTTCACCAATATTGGGATTGATTTTTCTGGTCCTTTCCAGATTAAGGAAAGTAACCGCCGAAAGGCTGTCATTTCTAAGGGTTACATTTGTCTCATCGTCTGTATGACCACTAAGGCGATCCATTTGGAAGTGGTCTCCGATCTTACCACCAGTGCATTCCTTGCTGCGTTGGACCGCTTTATCGCCCGTCGTGGATTATGTTCGAATATCTACAGTGACTGCGGTACAAACTTTCTCGGGGCGTCCCGCGCACTAAAGGAAGTTCATCAATTTCTTCAGAGACACGCTGAAGACATACACGATAATTTAGCCAAACGTGAGATTATTTGGCATTTCAATCCGCCCGCGGCTCCAAATTTTGGTGGTATTTGGGAAGCTGGTGTTAAATCCGTGAAGCGCCACCTAGTTCGCGTTATGGAAAGTCGGATACTCACCTTTGAAGAATTCACCACGCTGACCACCCGCATCGAAGCCGTTCTTAACAGCCGTCCGCTTTGCGCTATTTCGTCCGACCCTAACGACGATGTAGACTATTTGAGCCCTGGGCACTTCCTCATTGGAGGACCACTATTGGCTGCGCCGGAAGAGGACTTGACAGACACCAATCTACACCGCTTATCCCGCTGGCAAGTTCTCCAACAATCGCTCCAGAGCTTCTGGAAGAGATGGAGTCATGAGTACCTCCAGACTATGATCGGACGACCTAAATGGACCCATAATTCCCCGAATCCTGTCATAGGCGATGTGGTTATGATTGTTGGTCAGGACACTAAACCTTTGCAATGGCCCCTGGGAAGGATTGAAAGACTTCTACCTGGTCGTGATGGAGTAGTACGGGTGGTGCAACTACGAACCACCTCCGGTTCTATTATACGGCCTACCAATAAATTGGTA
Source organism: Arma custos (assembly GCA_037127475.1). Classification (NCBI taxonomy): domain Eukaryota; kingdom Metazoa; phylum Arthropoda; class Insecta; order Hemiptera; family Pentatomidae; genus Arma; species Arma custos. The sequence continues at coordinate 3,472,128 of CM073761.1, read as the reverse complement.
CCCCTTCCAATAAATTAAACTTTACTTTACTTTTCATATATTTATTTTTTTATTTATTTTATTTTTTTTCCTTTTGTACATATTTTCCATTGCAAGTTCGCTTCTTCTGTTCTAAAGTTTCATGGTTCCTTATTACAAAATTGCTATCAATTTTGGGTGGGCGGTATGTTTAGTTCTGTAATTGATATTTAGGAAGTCTAATTTTTTCTATATATAAACCCGGGTCAGTCTATTTGTTCACTGCCTACTAAATTAGTCATTTGTTTACCGCTAAAAAAAACTATTGTCATATGTTGTGAATTTCAAGAATTGAATTTGTTTCCAGTTCGTTAGTTATCCCGCTTGTCCTATATCCCTTTATCTTCTTCTTATATCTTTTCTTATATCTCCGAATTGAGAGGACCGGCATTGACGTACGCTACGGTGAGCTCACCTACGAGACGTCAATGAAGAGAGGAAGACAAGTTTTTCGGTAAGTTTATTTTCTTTGATTTTATTTCCTTTCTTCATTGTCAAATTGTCCGAGGACGACTTATCGAGTAGTACCGTATCAGTTTAATATTGTTATTCATTAGAAAATTTAATTTCATTTTTTTTTTAATTTTCAATTTTGTTTTATCATAATTTTTCCTAATTTTTTTTTCCATTATTATTTTTCAATCGCGTTTATACACCATGATTCCATGCCTCTAATAATATTTTTTTTAGATTAATTTATTGATATTTACAGATGTAGTAATATTACAACAAGTAAATTTGCTAATATGAACAAATGACATGAAAAAAAAACACTTGTAGAGAAACTACCCATCGTAGCACTCCAATTAAGTTCTATAGTATAAGGTCTCGAGGCCATCTTCTTTTCAGACGCCTCGGAGGGTTATCAGGAATAGTATGGGAAGCAAGTTGAGATACTGGCGGATTCAAGTGTGTATGGAGCTTATCATGGAAGGATAGGTATCTAGTTTGGGCCAAGTCAGCAACATATGGGATATTAAGATGATGATGGATGAGTTTGTTTGTGACATAATAAGGAGCATTGAGGATTTTAAGAAGGATTTTAGATTGTAATGATTGGATACAAGATGAATTGGATGGTTTAGTAGAGCCCCAAAGCTCAACTCCGTATTTCCAAATAGGTCTGATAACTGTCATGTAAATGAGTCTTTGTAATTAATTGGAAGCTTAGAGCGTTTGTCCAGTGAAGTAGGTGAAAATGTCGAGCAGTTTCTTGTCTTTTCAGACTTGTATGAGGATCTAATAAATTTAAAACATCTAATTATGATGAAAGTCTATTTATAGAAATTTTAGACTGAAATACAGTACACATGATAAACAGTTTCTCAATCAAGGCGAATTGTTAAAAAAAGTATGTAGTGTTGCTGGTTTAAGAACAGTAAACAATTAGCTTATTTAAGACTGATGAGTTTATTTTGCATTTTAAATTACTTCTTTTGAAATCACTGCTTATTTATAAGTGATAATCAGTAATCCTGTTCTCGAGCTTTGACTATTAACTAGAAAGTTAGGATTTATTCTGTTAACCCTTTAGCGACCGAATACGGCCGGGTCACAGCGGGCTGGAATGAGTGGTAGAAAAGTCAACCATGCCCGCTGAACCGATTACTTTATGACTCTGAAATCATGTTTTTTTATTTAATTCCTTATAGTTTCTCATCATCCTTTTTGATCTAGACTTGGAATGGTGAATGGACTGGCACTGGTGAATTTAAAAACATATTTAAAAAAAAAATTTTTTTAATTACTGTAAATTAATTTTAATTATTTAAAAAATTATACAATTATATACTTTATTTTTTTGAAATGTCTATATACAAATTTATACATATACTTTATTTTTTTGAAATGTCTATATACAAATTTATACAATTAAAAATTCTTTTGAGTGTGATAAATGCCGAAACACGACAGACACACTTTATGAAAAATAATATAGCCAAAAGTGAATTTGTACGACATCTGTTGTCAAGAAAAAGTATTTCATCTTGTCATGTGGACACCTAGATAGCTCTAGGAACTGAACTACTATTGTAGCTCACGGTCTAGAAACGCCGGAGAAGCAAAACTATTATAATAGTCCACAGTCCCCACGGCACGGCGCGCTCGGACTATTATAGTAGTTCACGGTCGCTAAAGGGTTAAATACACCAATCCTTTATATACTTTAGAACAAAACAACCATCTGATCACAGATTAGTGATTAGAAGTATATTATGTTAAAATTTTCATTGATTGTTATATGTCAGTATACTACTATGTGAAAATGGGATACAAAAAAAATTTAACCTAGGAATAATGGCACTACTACGAAAGACTATTGTTAAGAAATATCATGGAGTAAATTTTGATCGAAGGCACTCTACCCTTTTCTAAGACATATATTCAATATAATATTTTTTATATTTTATCCCAACAACATATAGGTACTTACACTTTGATAAATATTCCTTAAACAAAAATTTCCAGCTTCGACTACCGCCCATATATTTTGAACTGGTGTTCAAATTTGAAAAAAGTTAATAATAAGGATGTTGATGAGCTAGAAAGGTATGTTATGTTTTTTAACACATGCATGATTTCAATGCTGATCTCTTTTGAAGAATGTTTTTTTTAGTATTTATTAAAAAAAGTAGTTTTAATATTAATTACAATTTATTCTAATGGGTTAAATTTTTATACAAAGTAATTACTATAACATACATACATACAACAAAACTGGGCGGATTAATGTTTTTTTACAGATGGAGCTTGGTCTGCCATGAAAGAAGGTGAGAGAATTTCTTGCGTAGACCAAAGTAACACCTTGTAGCCATCCATATTTATTTCTTTACCTTGACCTCAGGTGCATTATCTTCAGTCATCACTGAACCCAAATAAGTGAATTGGGCTACTTTCTTAAAGTTAAAGGGGCCAATATTTATGATCTTGCCAGGTCTAGTAGATTTTTACTTATCCTATGATCCACATCATCTGCATATGTCAAGAGCTAGACCATCCAAATGAAAACTATTCCATTGGTTTGCAGACTAGCATTCCTCACTACCTTCTCAATTGCCACAGGTGGGATACTAACTTATCTACTAGGTGTAGTCCTTTTTTTTGAGGCAAACTCTTCTGTTCTTTGTCTACCAATCTGTACAGTGCACCTCACATCCCTTATGATCAGCTTTACCAGTATAATTTATACATCTGGTATGTTGAACTCCTCCAGTACCTTGCTAAGTTCTTCCTGGTTAATGCTATCATAGACTGCCTAGTATTGCTATGAGGCAGAATATTTGATCTGTTGTTGAATTCCCCGCCTAAATCCACATTGGAGGGTCCAAGTTTCTGCTCTGCAAAGGGTAGGAAACGCTGGAACAGAATGTTAGAGAGAATCTTATATCCATAAGAGAAAAGAGAGATTCTCCTGTAACTTTGGCATTGGAGTTTATCACCTTTTTTGAATGAAAGAAATATGGCAGTATTTTTCCGATTTTCTGGCAAAACCTCTTCTTCCCATATGTTCATGATAAGGTCCTGTGTTCTTTTTAACAGTTATTCACCTCCACTTGAGAGTTCGGCCAGCAAGTCATCGGCTTCATCTGCCTTATTGTTGTTTAAGTGATGAATAGTGTCCATTATCTCTTCATCATTAGGTGTTTCCTCCAATGTTTGTTTTGCAGGGGACTGGGTTGAGTAACTCCTCAAAATGACTCCTCCATTGCAATAAAACATCATCCTTGCAGGCAAACTATGTTACCATCCTTGTTTCTGGTTTACTTGTTCGGCATCTTCTCCTTTTATTGCCACTTTTGAAGAAGTCTTTTGATTCTTTCTCATTCCAGTGACTTTCTAATCTCTCCAGTTCACCTTTTGACTTTGCATTTTCTTTCTTTAGTGAAGAAGTTTCCTCTCTCCTTTTCCTTTGGTACTCTTCAACAGCTCTCTGAGTTTCTTTCCCCATATTCATGTATACTACATTGTTGATATTAGTGGTTGCCTCGCATTCTCCATCGAGCCATATGGATCTCTCCTCCTTTTCTCTAGGCCCCAGAACATTATCAGCTGTTTCTTGTATTACGGCCACCATGCTGGAACAAAAGAGTTTTTGTTATTTACAGCATAAATAGTTTTTTTCATCAAGCTGCTTAATGTACATCTCTTTAGTATTTTGCTCCTATAATTTTTTGAGAGAATAGCATTTGTGTTTTTCACTTGTGAATCAATCTGAGCACTACACTTCAATACAGGCCATTTTATTGTGAGCACGAAATTTTTAAAATACATTTACAATTACAAATTTTTACTTAAAGCATTCTACAATTAGTTTTTGATTAATTGGGTAACTAGAGAAAATTCATTAAGATTAATATGTCAAACATGTCAGTACAACTTCTACATGAACTAAATTCTCACTTAAACTCCATTACAAGAACAATAGGCCAGCGGCCAGGTACCGAAAAAGGACTTTAGGTCACAATAAATTGAAGAGAGTTGCATTTTTGATATGTTGTAAGGGCATCTCTGACTAATGAAAATCCCAGTTTGCTACAAAAAAAAACGGATGGGAAAACTTTTGGTGGCCGAAAAACCTCAAAATTTTCGGAGTTACTTCAGTTTTTGGCCTATATCTCCTAATTGGTGCGTTTTTTTTATAAAAAAAAATCATAAGTGACCATTTTTAATGTAGATTAAATTTTCTACAATTTGAATCCAACCGTGGCTCTGTAGCTCAAATAGATTCTGAGTTATGCTCCTTTGAAAATTGGTCATATATTCCAAAAAATCCAAATTTTAAGTTTTGGCCCACTTTCGTGAGGAACACCGGCCGAAGGAGTGATCCTACATTGCGAAAGTCATGGGGAATGAAGCTGTAGTAAATTTAATTAGCTTTAATTTAAGCACAGACTGAGGCCTGTTGGTCTAATAGATTCTGAGTTATGCCCCTTGGTAATTTTTTCCAAATTGTCGAAATATAGGCCAGTGGCCAGGTGTTTAAAGGTAGCGAAAAATCGAAGAGAGTTGCATTTTTGATATATTGTAAGGGCATGTCTGAGTAGTGTAAACCCGAGTTTGCAACCTAAAAAATGAATGGGAAAACTCTTTTTTTATCCATTCTATGAAGGTGCATCAATCATCTCAATCTTGCTTTTTTATACAAGAAACTACGTATGTTTCTCCATATAGGTCCTTAAGTTCTTGATTCCTTTGTACGCGGAAATGATTTCCTTCCTTGGTTGGGCCATACATTCATCCAAGAATCTTTCTCTCCCAACTATTCAATAATTTCTCATGCTGCTTTGATAGAGTCCACGCCTCCCCACCATCCATAATGACAGGATGAAGTATCTTCTTAAATACCCTTATTTTGAGGCTGTGGGGTATAGCTCTATTTTGGAGCACATTTCTAAGGAGCCAATAGCATCTGTTACCGTTTTTAATTCTCGCCTTAATTTCATGTTTCTATCTGTTATCTTCTGTTATAACAGAAGTTTGAAGTTTGGAAGTTTATGTTCACTAAATACATTTTATTACTATATTTAAATTTGTCTAGTTTTCAAAAAAATGTTTTGAAAATGAATCAAATATTATAAACCTTTTCTGTTTATATTTTCTACATGTCTGATGAGCCTGTAATAGTTCTATATAATTCCATCCTCTATTTTCATTTGTATTCATATCTACTTTACTTTCAAAAACTTAGCTTACTTGACACACCTATATTTCAAAAACTGTTTTTCTAAATTAGCTCAAAGACAAAAGGATATTGAAGATTAGAGTACAAATAATTCAGTATTAGTTTAATTAAAAATAAAATCATATTTTCTCTGCATTAGTAATACTGTTTGTTTGAATATCTGATAAAAGGTTTTTATATATTCTTTATATTAAATACCTTAATCTAGAAAACATTTTCTTTTTTGTCTAGATTACGAGGGGAATGGCTCTTTAGCCAGGGAAAGGGCAGAGTATTACATTCAGGTGGTCACCTAGAACTTGTCACCTATTTAATAAAATGTTTCCCTCTCAATGAAGACCTTCGATCTGCTCAGGACCGGAAATTGAGAGTTATTCTTGTAAAAGAAAAGGAGCATAAGGAACAGTTAGGGGAAGAATCTTTCCACAAAGGTAATTTATATCCTTCACAAATGCAACTTTGTTTGTAATGAATTAAAACTAACTCATTATTGGTTACTAAAAATACAAAATAATTTGCATGTATTTAAATAGTTAAAATAATTTAAATAATTACTGTTTTTCAAATTTTAATAGTAGCAAATTATCTATAACCAGAGTGGAGTGTCTCGAGTTGATTTGACTCTTCAGGGAAATTGAAAAATTGTTATTGCATTGTTAGAAGTGGTTTTCAGAGATTTGATACAATTAAAATTTTACATTAATCTTAAAGAGAAGAAGGATACAATTTTATTTATTTACTTTTAAATTTATTCATTGAAATTTACAACTGCATTATATTAATACAACAAATAAATGAATGAATGAAACATATTCGCACGAGATAAAGGCAAGTTGAGACATTAGCCACTGGTTGAATTCAAATAACAAATTTAACTTAAAAGAATTTGAGCAGCCCCGACAAAAACCACTAATAGTGCAATCCACAAAATGCCAAAATCTAGGACACACAAAGGCTTACTACCATCACTAGACCAGAGGCTTCAAATGTGCCGGCCCACACTCATCTGAGGCATGCCCAAAACCTAAGGAGGAGCCTGCAAAATGTGCACTCTGTGGTGAAGACCATGCTGCTAGCTACAGGGGTTGCATCGTATATAAAAACCTCTATAGGCAGAGATTGCACAATACTGCATACAAAAAACCTGAACAGAAGACCTTAAATGTTCAGTCCATCTCAACCTCCTCATCCATATCCACTCCAAGAACATAATTCCACCGAAATACATGCCATCCTATCTTCCTTCCTGATAGACTTACAACAAACTATCAAACCCCTCATCACCCTCCTCACTAGACTCCTCACAGAAATTTCATTCAACTTCCCGCGATGAATGTGAAGCCCCTAGCTGTCCTCTTATGGAATGCGAACAGAGTATACAACCACCGAGACGAACTTGACATATTTTTACACGACAATCAGAGTGACATTGCCCTACTGACTGAAACTCACTTCACTAAACGTTCATATTTTTACATACGCGACTACATCACTTATAGATCTGACCACCCAGACAACACTTCCCACGCCGGTTCTTGCATCCTTATCCATAAATCCATTCGACATTCCCTTATTCTCTCTACTCCAAATGAGGCTATCCAAGCAACCTCTATCATCATATCAACTCATTCCTTCCATCTTACATTATCAGCTGTATACTGTCCTCCTGGCAGTTCTCTATCCTATAACCAACTAGAATCCTTATTCCAATCCCTCGGATCAGCTTTATTGCTGGAGGAGACTACAATGCTAAACATCAACGATGGGGTTGTCGAGCATCCAACTCTCGTGGCAACATCCTGTCTCGTGTCTCCACTTCTCGTAGTTATTCAATCCTCTCTCCCTCGAATCCTACCTATTGCCAACTTCCCTGAAAAAACGCCCTGATATCCTGGATATATTTGTCACATCCCAGATTTCTCCTTCCCATGTATTAATCAAATCCCTGGATGACCTCTCCTCAGATCACAGTCCAGTTCTGCTCTCATTACACTCAAGTTCATTCCTAAGCCCTTCTCTCCTTCATTGATTTCAGGATGAATTAACTGGGAGCAATTTAGTAATGATTTGGAAAACAAACTAGACTTACGGATTCCACTCAAGACTAATCAAGACATTAACAGCGCAATTGAAATACTTACAGCAACAATAACAGACAGTATAAAAGATAACACTACCATAAACAGAAATCATATCACACAACAGACTAACCTGCCACAGCTCCTTCGCATCTTGCTAAGCGAAAAACGCAGAGCAAGATTGAAGTGGCACAGGACTCGTTACCCATCAGATAAAACAAATTACACCCAACTGACTAGCAAACTGAAAATGGAGATTAGAAACTACAAAATCCAAAATTTACTTAGAGTGACTGAAAATCTTACGACTACTTACAAATCACTTTGGACGACCACCAAAAAGATCCTTAAATTCAAAGATTTAAATCATCCTCTCCTTACTGAAAATCAAACTTGGTCCAGATCTGATGAAGAAAAATTTCACAAATACGCTATTCGCCCAACACCTCTTCAAAACCTTTAATCCACACCCTAATATCCTCAACCCTATTCACATTGAGCGTATTGAAGCAGAACTGGATATCCCACTCCAAATGACTCTCCCACCTAAGGCTTTTCATCCGTCAGAAAAACCCCAATATTATTCATAGTTTACCTTCCCCTTAAGCTCCTGGACATGACCTAATTACAGCTCACATCCTAAAATCCCTTCCTCAAAAAGCTATCCTATTCCTCACATACACATATAATTCTGTAATTCGTACTACCTATTTTCCTGATACATGGAAACTATCTATAGTAAAAATGATCCCAAAATCCAAAAAGCCTCCAGAACTCCCATCCTCCTATCGTCCTATCTCCCTCTTACCCATAATGGTCACGATCCTCGAAAAACTCATTCTAAAATGTATGAATCCCATCCTCGATAGTAACCACATAATCCCAGACCACCAGTTTGGTTTCCGAACATCCCACTCCACTATCCAGCAATGTTATCGTGTGGTGGATGTTGTCTCCTCTGCATTGGAGCGTAGATTGTACTGCACGGGAGCCTTTCTCGATGTAGAACAGGCTTTTGATCGAGTCTGGCACCCAGGTCTCCTTTACAAAATCCGACAATTCCTTCCTCCTACATACTTTTTAATCATTCACTCTTTTCTAACTAGCAGAACATTTAAAGTAAGTCATAAAGGTTCCTACTTGTCCCTCTATTCCCAGTCTGCTGGTGTTCCTCAAGGTAGCATCCTCGGTCCTATCCTCTACACAGTATATACAGCTGACATTCCAACCCATCCTAACACCTCCATCTCCAAGTATGCTGATGACACATGTGTTAATAACAACCCATATATTGCATCCCAATCCCTTTAATCACATTTATCAAGCCTCGAAGAATGGTGTCGGAATTGGAGAATTAAAATCAATTCCAGCAAGTCCAATAAAATTACCTTAACCCTTCGCCGAAAACCCATGACTTCCTGCTCTACTGTATCCTTTAATAGTACTCCACTTATCCCTGTTGAACAGATTCGTTACCTAGGACTCAACTTAGACAAACGTCTTACTTGGAACCCTCACACAAGACTGAAAAGACAAGAAACAGCTAGATGCTTCCGACTACTTCAACACATACTAGACAAACGCTCAAAGCTTCAGATCAATTACAAAATACTTATTTATGTGACTGTTATAAGACCTATATGGACTTACAGAATTGAACTATGGGGCTCCACCAAACCATCAAATTCCTCTCATATTCAATCCTTGCAATCCAAAATCCTTCGCTAAATCCTAAACACTCCTTTTATTTTTTTTTTATTTTTTTTTTTTTATCAGTGGGCATTATATGCGATTTATTAAAATCTTAGATTAGTCGAACCCACAAATCTCAGTATGCTTGCTGGGTTGATAGTTTCGTGCTGCCTGGGATCGGTGACTCTATCCAGACCAAAGGTTTCAAATCTTAGGTCGGCAAACCTATCACATAGGCAGACAATGTGGTAGGGTGATTCGTCCGCTGCATGGCAAAAGCGGCAAGAGGGAGCACCCGCCAGTCCCAGCCTAAACATGTGGGCGTTGAGCCTGCTATGCCCTGTAATCACCGCTATGATTGTCTTTAATGCTTCCCTGCCCAGCTCCAGAGCAGCTTTGCTCAACTTCTCATTGAAGCTGTCAAGGAATAATTTAGAGTGTTTTAAGCCACCTAGTCTGCACCAATGCTGGTTCATTCTTTGAAGGTAGATGTCCTTTATTCTGCGCTTTGCATAGCTGAGTCCGATGCCGCAAACCGGTTCAGGACTGCACGGTACTCTATCCGATCCTAGTCTAGCCAGCCTATCAGCCTCTTCATTGCCAGGGATACCATGGTGTCCAGGAACCCACTCAATGCTAACCCTGTTACTCTCAGCCAGTTTGTTAAGAGCTGCATACAAACACTCCTTATTTTGTCACAAATAAAACCATCCACAATGACCTTAATGTTCCATATGTTACCGATTTAGCCCATTCCAGATACCTATCATTCCATAGTAAATTCCAGGCCCATCCAAATCCACTAGTTTCCATCCCTCTATGTGATAGGTTTGTCAGCCTCAGGTTTACAACTTTCCGGCTGGATCCCGTCACTGACCTCAGGCAGTGTGAACTATTCTAAAATAAGAATAAAAAATATTCTAAAATTTGTTAGCTCCTCTAAGATCATGCTGTAGCAACCTAACCACATAAGATGCACAATAGATAAACTCTAGACCCAGTGAATTTCTTGCCAAAAAAAATAAATAAAAGTGATTTGACGGGATTTGTGGGAATTAATTTTAATTCTCCAGTTTTGACACTGCAAGGCCAGTGATATGGGATGCAATTACTGGATTAGTGTTGACTGACAATTCAGATTTATCATCAGCATATGTAGAGTAAGGGTAGTATTAGTATTAGGATAGGTTGGACTGTCTTCTGTATAAACTGTGTAGAGAATTGGGCCGTGGATACTGCCTTGAGGAACACCTGCAGATTGAGAAAAGTACGATGAATATCATTATTTTCTTTGAATGACCTGTCTGTGAGATAGGATTGAATAATGAAAGTATGTAGGAATTAAAAATTTACTGAGTTTTTAAAGCAATCTTAGGTGCCAAACTCGGTCAAAAGGCAGTTCCATGTTGAAAAAGACTGCAAAACGATGTAATCCATGTTCCAATGCAGAGGAAACAATCTCCACCACATGATAACATTGCTGAATAATGGAGTGGGATGTTCTGAATCCCATACTGGTGATCACTGTGGTATAATGTGGTTTGCATCCCGAAAGGGGTACCGTCGTTTCAGGATGAGTTTTTAAATAATTTTACCCATACAAGGTAAAATTGAGATAGGATGGTAAAAGGAAGAGTATTTTTTTTTTCTTGGGTTTAGGTATAATTTTTCTGATGGATTTCCATAAATTCCAGAGGTTAAGAAAACATGAGGTGTGGGGTACAGCATTGTATGCGTAGGCTAGGAACAGAAAGGCTTTTCTAGGAAGTTGTTTTGAGATGTGGATTGTGACAAGATCATGCCCAGGAGCTTTGGGGGAACATAATCGTTGAATAACATTAGATATTTTTGAAGGATAGAATGCTTTGGGTGGTAGGATCGTTTGAAGTGGATCATTTAACTCTGCTTTTATGTATTCAATTTGGGTTGGAATCATGATATCAGGACATAGATGAAAACAACAGTGGCAAGAGGACTTAGAGAAAAAACCACTGGTTTGCTTTATAGTTATTTTTATATAAAATATAGAAGTATACTTTCTATAAAATAAAATAAAAAATCATTGATGTTATTATCTATTATTGTTTCATAATTGATGATGTGATGCTATTTATTTTTTTTTTTTTAATTTTCCAGCAAAGGCAGCCTTGACAATTCAAAAGTTTTGGAGAAAATATTTACTCAAGCGGTCCAGTCATTTGAAACAGAACATCAGAGAAAGTGAGACTGAGTAAGTATAAATCACAAATAATTCTTTTAAATTAAGAGATATATCAGTGTATTCTATAAATTAATAATAAATGGTGTCTTGTAAATTATAGAAGAAAAGATAATTAAGGAAAAACTACAATTACAGTGTAATATAAAGATGATAAGAGCTATAAGCATCTGCATTGAGTATGACTTTGTGGTTTATTTTCTATTGTGAGCGTCCAATATTTTTTTTTTTATTTGAATTCACACTGGGGGGGGGGACTAAAGAGGTACTGCCCATCTACTGGAAAAAAATTACTTTATATTATGCCATGGGATCACCTGCTTATCAACTATTACAGTTTTAGAAGCCGTAACCCCGTATGCCAGCAATGGCAGGAAGGGGGGGGGAAAAAAAGGTTTTAGAGGCCGTTATATTGGTAAGAAGTTGCCATGAGTGGTGAACCCCCATTCAAGGCAAAGGCCTGTATGCCATTGGCAGGAAAGGTTGGAAAAACAAAAGTTTTAGAGGCCTGTCCTGGTGTGGTCCACAGCCCTTCAACATTGATTTATAATCTTTAAATCAAATGATAGTAAGAATATTTGTTTACTCTCCTTTGGACAATAATTAATTCTCTTTTATTTCCAAAGTCATTTTGAATAAATGAAATAAAGCATAGTCTTTCTAGTGCATTCATATTAAAAACCCTTCCCACAATACTGAAGATCATCTTTTAGAAACAACATTCTCCATACACCAAGGGACCACTCAGGGAATGCCTATAAATTTAATTATTTGTAAAAGCACAGGTCTATGGTCCAATGTGACAAAATCTTGTGTTATACAACATACAAATCACAAAGGTGCAGCTGTCTTGTGAGCTGAAGATTAAAAGCAGATCTGTATGATGTATTCACCCGGTTTCTGAAGGTGGGGATAGACATCTGTGTTGGGAGGCCTTGAGGATTATCATCTTAGTTAAACTGGTGTTTCGAGTTATCTGTCGAGCGTTTCGGGTACAGACAACCCAATGATTTACCCTTTTGTCACACTCTGTTAGTAACAGGGAAAATACCTCAGTAGGGATGCAATAGGTTTTTCATTTACCCAGTGATGATAGTGGACTTATCTGAGATGATCTGTATGATTTTGGATCATTTACTGCTACCAGTGTGGAGAGCACCTACCTGTATCCATAGCTTAAATATATTATAAGCTATATGATCACTCCTGCATTGTCTCCTGTTAGTTCATAGACTGGAAGATGTTTGCATTGAAATTTTGACCTTTTGGCCCAATCCTCTCAATCAGAAAATCAGATAAGAGAATCACCTTGGTGTGTTGGGGCTTTGCAAAGATTTCCGTGATTTTGGGCATCAGTCTGTCTGTTTTAAAGCTCGGTATTGTCATCACCTTGGTTTTGTTTTTTTAATTCAGAAAGTATGTTAAGTGTTTTATGCTCCTCATGATATTTTCCATTCTGAATGGTATGACATCATACCAAGTTCTTTCAGCGTGCACCTGTTCTGTTGTGGCTCCAGTCTGTTGGGATGAAGAGTGAGCCTGGTGACTTCTTGGAGGTTGGGGGTAAAGTGATGGGAACTGAGGCTTGTTTGGTCAGGATATCTGGCGCAGTGGTGGCTGAGCAAGGTCTGGTTGACTTCTAGCTTTCATTAGGTGTATCTGCATATTGGTAGAAGTAGGTTTTGACCTGAAGCCTACCTCCTGCCTCAGATTCCCTGATTATATCTATATGTCTTTTCTCGCTATAATTACAATTTTGATAGTTTTAACATTGACACAGACCAAGGTCTTTACCAAGTCAATTTGAATATTTTGATGAGTTGAGAGACTTAATATTAGTATCTAAAATTTATGCTGGGACAAGTAAATTTTTTTACCATCTCTAACTGTTGAGGATTATGAATAATTTTAAGTAAGTAAAAACAAAAATAGATTAAATATTTCTGAAATCGTAACAGTCTTGGTTGTACACCATATTAAAAAAAGTCTATCCAACTTTGAATGTCTTATATTGTAAGAAATGGTCGCCCAATAATACACTTTCAATAATTGTCTCTTTCATATTAGAAGAAATAATCATTGCTGATATAAAGTACTTTCCTGAAAAAAAACATGTATGTATTAATTATGTATATAATGTAAGGGAAATATGCCGATTATCCATTATCAGAATTAGATACTTATATTGTGTGCAATATTAAATTTTTTGTTTGCATTTCTTTCTATTATTAGTAATCATGATGAGCTTTAATTTCTGTAAATATCACAGTTTTCAAATTATTCAAAGTTGCTTATATATAATATAACCATACCTGGTAATAGTAAAGAATCTTAATCACCTATTCCGGTATGTATTCCAATATCTTCTAGGCAAAAAAAAATTGATCAATAAAATTTTTTCAGTATTTTCCCCCCAAAAAAGTTTACTAATCCTTCTGGAAGCTGCATTCTTATTCTCTAATGATATTCTCAGAGTAAGAGTTTATAAGCTAAGTTCAATACAGTACCATCTTATGAAGAGGCATATGAAGCTATTGACAACCTAAGAAATACTAAAGCAATAGTAACTTATTTCTACTGAGGCTCTTAAAAACACTTTTAGAACAAATACCTGCTTAAGCTAATCGAAAAAATTCCTCAAAAAAGGATGAGAGTCTGAATATTTTTGCTGATCCATTAAAAAAGAGGATACACTAAAATATGTGAATTACTGAGAATATCTCTATTCAACTTTATCAGCAATAAGCTTACCTGTAATTTGGTTCACTAGGAAAAATTACATTCCTATGCAGAGAATATTATTAGAGGTGAGGCTTATGGAATGAGTTATTAATATATATTGCATTGCTTGAATACATGTGTATCATCAGTCAACACTAATCTAGTTATGCATCCTCATGCTTCAATCCTGTATCAATGACCTTGAAGAATGTCAAAACTAGAGGATTGAAATTAATTCTCATAAATCCCGTCAAATCACTTTTATCCTTCATTATAAACCAATGGCTCCGATACTTAAGACTACATTTTGGCAAACAATTAACCTGGAATCCTCATACAAGGCTGAAAAGAAAAGAAACTGCTCGCCTTTTAGGTTACTTCAATACTTTTTAGGCTTACACTCTAAGCTCCCAATTAATTACAAAAGACTCACATACAGGAATATTATAAGACCCATTTGGACTTACAGAGTAGAGCTTTGGGGCTAAACTAAGCCATCAAATTCCTTACGTATCCAATCCTTACCATCCTAAATCCTCAGTAAATTCCTCAATGCTCCTTACTTTGTTACAAATAAAGTCATAATATTGTAGGATATGTACTATTGTTCCACTAATTTGATTTTTATCATTTACAGCAACTTAGAAAGTGATCTAGCCAGTTTAAAAATTGCATTGGAGAAAGAACGCCAGCTAATAAATTCTTCCAATGCTTTGTTGCAGGAGGTTAGTAAACAGTATGTTATTATTAGTATAAACCTCAGTAATTGTATATTATACCCAGAAGGCTACAATAAAGCATTAAGTATCTATAAATAGTGCCATAAAAGTAAATAATTTTTTAAGTACGATTTGTTACCAAATAGTTTGCAACTAAAGAAAATAAATAATAGCTGTAACAGAACCGTGGCGGGACTGGCCGTAAATAAGTTTAATTAAATCATTTAGTCGAGCGATCGTGGGGCTGAGACCGTCAAGGATGCTGAGGTGGCGTCTAGACGGTGGCCAGCGTGGGAGAGGGAGATCGCGATCGCTTGGAAGTCAGTCAGTCTGTCCCGTGTGCAAAGAGGTGTAACGTCGCAGTGTGAGAGGTTGGAGACAATTGGTGTTGGTTACTGCGGAACCGATCAGATGGGAGGATCGCTACACGTTATACAAGGTACATGTGAACAATTTAATTTCTGGGGATAGACTCATTGATTACCGTGGAGTATCAGGCTATAATTTTTGTTCTGAGACTTATAATATTCCCTTATTGTTTTTTTGATTTTCTTGTCCTAGCAAATAAGTGGGGGAACTGGTTGTACCAGTAGTGTAGTAATTACAGAATTTTTAACCATTCTAATATTTTTCAACAGTTTGGTTTTATTATTAATTTATTAAACATTTTTTTTTATATTTGTCAATAATTTGGTTTTATTATTAAATAAAAATAAATATAGTCATTTTATTTATATTGCTTAGTTCTTAGTAAGAGTACGTTCTCCTAATTTTCTTTATTCTTCTTATGTGTTACTATTCTTTCCTTCCTTTCACAACCCCATTCCCTTCCAAATAAGCCGGGGGTGTTACAGTGGTGTCAGGTGTGGGGTGGTTGCAAAAATACCACAAACTAAATTCACGTTTTTAAAATGACGGCTGAGAGTCAATTAAGGGCTAAATTGGATGAGGTGTTAAAACTAAACGAGGAGTTTCAAAAGCGGGAGGGGGAACTCAAGCAGCAGATTGTAGAGCTAGAGACAAATCAACCAGATGCTAAACTGGTTGTTAAACCACCTCGCAGAGATCTATCGTTACAGTCACTAGTGAAGCCATGGGGAGGGGAAGCGACTGCGCGGCCAGTGGAGGAGTTTTTGGACTACCTGGAGGAGGTAGCGGCTTGTGGGGCTTGGGATGACGGAGATAGAGTGAGGATATGTCGGTTAAAACTTCAGGGACAAGCGGCGACGTTCGTAAGGGGCGCTGAAGAGCTTAGGGGTGAGGTTACGTTCCAGCGACTTTCGGAGGTATTGAAGGAGCGGTTTGGCGATCCAAACACTTTCGAATATTACGGCAGAGTGCTGCAGGACATGAGCCAACAGTCTAAGGAGAAGATACAAGAGTTTGCCGACCGATGTATTACGGTGGGTGGAAAGATGGCCAGGCCAACCTTAGCCGGAGACGAGGGAACGTGGTGGGCGAGGGAGGTAGAAAGGAAGGTGTTAGAGGCGTTCACTAGGGGTTTGACTGGGGAGGTAGGTAAGCAAGTATTGTTCGGCCGCCCACAGACCTTAAGGGAAGCCCAGAAAATGGCGTTGGAGCTGGAACAGGCCCTACAGGAGCATCAACGGGGAAAAAACATATATGTAGTAAGAGAACCACAGGTAGAGCCGATGACGGGCGCACAAGAGGTGCAACCACCCGTATGTGTTTGCGCAAACTACCGGCAGCCCGGAAGGAACGAGGGGCGGGTAAACGCTCGGCCACCACTTTCGGAGGTCCAATGTTTTAACTGTGCTAAGAGGGGGCATTTGTCGAGAAATTGCCCTAACAGAGTTGGCCAGACCCCACAGCGAACCAGGAGACGACCAGACTACCCTGGAGCTTGTTTCAGATGTGGAAGAATAGGACACTTCGCTTCCCATTGTACCACCGCCGCTCAAAATGGGAGTGACCCAAAAGCCTAAGGCCGCCCTTTTGCCCCGAAGGGAGGCCCCAGGAGAACAAAAGGGGTAAGCTTGGTTTAATTCCCTGTATATCTGGCCAGGAGAACGACGGGTTAAGTCTTGAGGTTGTGATAGCCGGGCAAAAGAAAATTCTGCTGGTGGATACGGGGGCTCAGATCTCCTTGTTAAGGGAACCGGTCCAAGGTCATAAGGTGAGATGGTCAAACCTGAAGGCCAGGGGAGTAACGGGAAGGGCCCTGCGTATAAGAGGGGAACAGGAGGTTGAATGCCAAATAAAAGGGAGAAAAGTAAGCCATCGGTTTACAGTCGCGGACATTGAAATGGCGTACGACGGGATATTGGGGCTCGACCTTATGAAGAAGGTCGATATAGAAATTCACGCTCGGTCTAACACTGTACTGGTTAGAGGGGTGACGGCTGAGGCAGTCAAGCGTCAGACAGGGAAGAAGTGTCATCGGGGGAAGCCAAGTCCTAGTGAGTCAGAACCGCTTCAGAAGCCACAGCAGGAATGCACTGTACGGGCCGTTGCGAGGTCTATAATCCCAAAGTACGCTGAAGCCATAATAGCTGGGGAGCTGGCAATGATGGACGGCAAAGTGGTCATGGTAGAACCTGAAATCCAGCCGCAGAAGGGGTTGAGAACGGGGAGGGGCGTTGGCAGAGTGGAAAAGGGGATGGTGAACGTCCGGGTGGTCAACTTGACCGGAGAACCGATCGTGGTTGACCGCAGACAAACCTTGGGGAGGGCGGTTGAGGCGGACGTCTGGGACGGGGAGGAGACCGTGATAGGAGTAGTGGGACTACACCAGTCTAAGGAGAAAGTGGACCAGCGGAATTGGGACGCTGAGCTTGGTCATTTATCACCGAACGATAGATCGACTATTGAAGAGGTGTTAGAGCGGTATGGGATGTTGTTCGACCCACCAGATGAGAGGGGTTGCACCCTAGGCGTCGAGCACTCCATTGAAACAGGCGGCGCGTCACCAGTAGCAAAACGACCGTATCCAGTACCCTTCCATCAGAGACCTATTGTTAAACAACACATCCAGGAAATGCTGGATAATGGGATCATCCAGCCATCATCGAGTCCCTGGTCGGCCCCCATTGTATTGGTTAGAAAGAAGTCGTACCATGGGGAAACCAAGTTTCGGTTCTGTACTGATTTTCGTGGTCTCAATGTGGTTACAAAAGTGGATGTTTATCCACTGCCATTGATAAATGAAACGTTGGAGCAATTGGGGAGAAGCCGGTACTTTACGACGCTAGACCTGGCAAGCGGTTACCATCAAATATCCGTCGCGGAAAAAGATCGGGAAAAGACGGCGTTCACCACAGAAGGTGGCCACTACGAGTACCGTAGGATGGCTTTCGGGTTGGCTGGGGCTCCTGCAACATTCCAAAAATTGATGGATTGCCTATTAAGTAGGCTGAAAGGGGTAGAATGCTACGTGTACCTGGATGACGTCATTGTTTACAGTGCGACTATTGAGGAGCAAGCACGTAGATTAGGGAATGTATTCAGTAAGTTGCAAGAGGCTAACCTCAAGGTCAACAGGGAGAAGTGCCGCTTTGTGCGGAAGGAAGTTGCCTATCTTGGACATGTGGTAAGTGAGCATGGGGTAAGAACAGATCCCACAAAGGTAGAGGCAGTGAGAGCCTACCCTCGGCCAAGGAGCGTGAGAGAAGTAAGGTCCTTCCTGGGGTTAGCAGGGTATTATCGCCGGTTTGTAGCGGGATTCGCGGGAATCGCTCAACCACTGACTGAGCTCACGAAAAAGAATGCCACTTTTAGATGGACGTCGGAGGCAGAGGATGCTTTCAATGAGCTAAAAAAGCATTTGGTGTCTGACCGGGTTCTAGTTTATCCCGATTTCCATGACCCGTTCATCTTAGCAACCGACGCCTCCTCGATGGCATTAGGAGCAGTGTTGTCGCAGGTGCGCGATGGGGAAGAAAGACCCATATGCTACGCCAGCCGGCAATTACGAGGCCCAGAAAAAAATTACTCGGCCACCGAATTGGAACTGCTAGCGGTCATCTGGGCAACCCGCCAGTTTAGGTGCTACTTACTTGGGAGGGAATTCAAGCTTGTTACTGATCATTCGGCTTTAAGATGGATGCTAAGCTTAAAGGAGCCTTCTTCTCGGTTAATGAGGTGGACACTAAGGCTCCAGGAGTTCAATTATGAAGTAGAGCACAAGGCGGGGAGGAGGCATACGAATGCTGATGCCTTGAGCAGGGCGGTGCGGGGAGTACAAGTGAAGACACCGGGGTTTAATGAGAGCGAGCTACAGATAGCCCAGCGGGATGATTCGTGGTGCCAAGATCTAGCACAACAATCAGGATCAGGAGGAAAGGATGCACGGGGCGTATTGTATTGGAAAAACGGTAGTGACAGCATGGGGGACTGGAAGTTGGCAGTACCAACAGTTTTAAGAGGGGCCATTTTACAGCAGTGCCATGAAGCCAAATGGGCTGGACACCCGGGTATAGAACGTACGACGTCGGTAGTACAGCAGGGGTATTACTGGCCCACACTGGGTCCAGACGTAAGGGAATACGTCGCGAGGTGTGATAGCTGTCAGAGAAGGAAATCTCCACCAGGTTTGAAGGCCCCTTTGGAAGCCCCTTTCTTCCCGACCAGACCGTTTGAGCAAATTTCAATGGACATCGTCGGTCCGCTTCCCAGGAGCGGGCGAGGTTATAAGTACCTGCTCACCATGATCGACAATTTCACGAGGTACGCCGAAGCAATACCCTTGAAGAAAATCACAGCGGACGAGACGGCAAGGGCCTTAGTAGAGGCAATAGTAACCCGGCACGGAGCCCCCGATCGATTGCTGACTGACCAGGGGAGAAATTTCGTTTCCTCCCTATTGAAAAATACATGTCGGCTGCTGGGGACACAGAAAATTCAGACAACCCCCTACCATCCAGAGGGCAATGGAATGGTGGAAAGATTACACCGAACTCTGGCTGAGTCGGTGGCTCATTATGTACGACGGGACGGTCGTGACTGGGATCAATGGGTACCCTATGCCCTGATGGCTTATAGGGCCATCCCGCACTCGTCCACGGGATACTCGCCAAACTACCTTCTGTATGGACGAGAAGTGCAGATGCCTGTGGGCTTCAATATCATGCCACTGGACGGTGAAACGCCAGCAGAAGAGTTCGTGGAACGGCTGCAGGAGAGATTAAGTCAGGCTTATGAGGAGGCATCGAAGAGGATGGAATTGGCATGGACCCGTCGGACGAGGCAATGGAACAAGGGGCGAAAACACAGAGAACTCGAAGTGGGGGAGTGTGTGTTCCTGCATGTCCCCATTACAAAGCTGGGACATTGCAAGAAATTTCATCGTCCTTGGACGGGACCGTATGAGGTAATCAGGAAGATCTCCCCAGTCACGTATGAGTTACAGTTGGGATCGGGCCGAAAAGTAGTGGTACACATCAATCGGTTGAAACCAGCTATAGGTGATAGGCCTACTGAGTTAGGAAGGGAGGAGGAGGAGAGTGGAGACGAGAGTGACTGGGAGGAACATGAACATCGGGACGAAAATGAGAGTGAGGAGGAATGTCCCCCACACTGGAACGAGGACAGCGAGGATGAAATGGAAGAAGTCAAGGACGACAACCAAGAGGAGAGTCAAGCCGACGGAGCTTACTCAACTGTCCGCAGGGAGTCCCCGGTAACGGAGCGAAGGACGCCAGAAAAATTGTCAACCCCCCGGGGCATAGTCGATCACGTTACTCCTCATTGGATGAGGAATGACCCGAGTTCACCAGAGGACACCCAAGAAACAACCTGGGCCCGCACAGAAGATGACCCAGGTACACCTGAGGACCCACGTGACACCTCGTGGGCCCCGGAGGAGGATGATTCCCTTGTCACCCCCCGATCCCCCATACTGCTGAGGCCAAGAAAGTAATCTAATGTTAAACGACAGTGTTCACAGGATGGCTGGTGCTGCAGTTGGCCCTGGGACACAGCGGTGTGAGGTTTTTGGATGAAAGGGACGTAGTAGTGAGCAGTGAGCGATGGCGGGTAATAGTGGAAGTGAACGTGACTCGCTTGTGTGGTGAAGCGCTACGGATGAGGGAAGTAATAGAGGAAATAGAAGCTGAGTACCGACGGACACTGAACCATATCCCTGAACTTAGGGGGTACTGGGACGAGGTGGAGAGGACCAAGGAGATGGTCGCAGAAGTGGATGAAGCTGTTTTGTCCATCAGGAATCTGCTACCGGTTCAACGAGGGAGTAGAGGGCTGCTAAACATTGGAGGGAAGGTGATTAAAGCGGTGTTTGGTAATCCGGATGCTGACGACTTAGAAGGGATAAGGGACGATCTGGGGAAGCTAACAATGCAACAAGGGCGATTGGTCCACTTGGCCACGGAGCACCTCACAGTCACACGGAATTTGGGACAACGAACCGAGGAAAATACGAGGAACCTAGTACGCTTCGCAGGAATGTTGAAGAAGGAAATGGAAGCTACCCACCGGCGGATGTTAACCCTAGAGACACAAGTAGACCGGCTTTCCCTTTATACTAACCTATCCTTAACCTTGATTTCCAACCTCCGAAATATGGAGGTGACGGCTCTGAAAGCCAGTGGTGATTTGAGGGAATTGTATTTGGGATTAGAGAGGGTATCATGGGGGGCAGTGAGTCAGGCCCTTCTGTCTCCCCACTCCTTGAGTGAGATTCTCCAAACGGTGGTCAATGTACTGCCCTCAGGAATTGGTTTGTTCACAGGTACTCGTCCCGAGGATGCCCACCATTATTACCAGGCCGCTGCAGTCCATGGAGTGGCCACATCCACTTCGGTGCATGTTGTTATAGATCTCCCTTTGATTAGGTCAGGTCAAGCCTTCAAGCTCTATAGGGTACAACCTATGCCGATACGGAGTGTGGATGTGCCGCACAAGGTGGTATTAGAGACGTCAGTGGACAGTTTTCTTGTGTCAGTGGATAGACAATATTATGCACTTCTGCAGAAAGGGGACCTGTCACGGTGCCGGACATCCCAGCCGTGGGTGTGCCCCGCGCTGTTTCCGTTGATGGTGCGGAGACGAGTGACCTGCTTAAGCACTCTCTTCTTTGGGGATGAGCAGAGTGGTCAACCGCTGTGTGAATGGAGGGCACTACGTGACCCGCAACTGGATACTTGGATTTGGGACGAGGCAAGAGAGAAATGGCTCTTTAGTATCAACGAGCCAACCAAGGCAACGATAAATTGCAGAAATCAGCAACCCAGAGAGATTATTTTGGACGGTGATGGAGAATGGGAGGCAACAGAGTCTTGTACACTGAAAACAGCAGATTACTGGCTGCTCCCCCGCTCCAGAGGGACGACGTACACGACGTTGGAGAAGGAAATACAGATCGTGGACCCTATATCTCTACACATAGGGTCAGAAAAAACGACAATTAGGAGGGAAGACCTACCAGAGGCTTGGAAGCCTTGGAGCAGCAAGGAGACCTGGGAGCGGGTCAGTGGGCCGCTGATGAAGTTCGGGTCTTGGCCCTTCGGCGTGCGCTTGAAAGGATACAGGAAGAACGGGTTAACCGAAGATGGTGGACGTGGAGTGCCACAACGACCTTGGCGCTATTGTTGCTGGGTGTCCTTGGAACATGGGGCCTACGCAAGTGGCTGGGAAACAGACAGTCCAAGGCTACTCAACGAATACAAGATGCCAGAGCTCTGGAAGAATTGACAACCAGGACCATACATCGACCCGGTGGGCGCACAGAAGCCAGCACCAACTGACAGGAGTGTATATAGTGGCAGTGTATACAGTGTAGTGTAGGATTAAGTTTCAGCCACCATTGGTACTCCACGGCGTATTGTATGAGTGGACCCCGTGGTTCCACTCTTTTGTAAAGGGGAGGGTGATGTAACAGAACCGTGGCGGGACTGGCCGTAAATAAGTTTAATTAAATCATTTAGTCGAGCGATCGTGGGGCTGAGACCGTCAAGGATGCTGAGGTGGCGTCTAGACGGTGGCCAGCGTGGGAGAGGGAGATCGCGATCGCTTGGAAGTCAGTCAGTCTGTCCCGTGTGCAAAGAGGTGTAACGTCGCAGTGTGAGAGGTTGGAGACAATTGGTGTTGGTTACTGCGGAACCGATCAGATGGGAGGATCGCTACACGTTATACAAGGTACATGTGAACAATTTAATTTCTGGGGATAGACTCATTGATTACCGTGGAGTATCAGGCTATAATTTTTGTTCTGAGACTTATAATATTCCCTTATTGTTTTTTTGATTTTCTTGTCCTAGCAAATAAGTGGGGGAACTGGTTGTACCAGTAGTGTAGTAATTACAGAATTTTTAACCATTCTAATATTTTTCAACAGTTTGGTTTTATTATTAATTTATTAAACATTTTTTTTTATATTTGTCAATAATTTGGTTTTATTATTAAATAAAAATAAATATAGTCATTTTATTTATATTGCTTAGTTCTTAGTAAGAGTACGTTCTCCTAATTTTCTTTATTCTTCTTATGTGTTACTATTCTTTCCTTCCTTTCACAACCCCATTCCCTTCCAAATAAGCCGGGGGTGTTACAATAGCAAATGAAAAAAAAAAGCCTAAACAAAATATACATTATTTTTTGTATATATAAATATACTACTTCGCTTGTGTAGAATTTGGTCTGCCACATAAAGTTTCGTGAGAAATTATTTTAAATAAATATAAATTTAATTTTTTTTAACTATAAGTTATTCGTATATCCAAAATTTCAGATGTCTATTTTCAAATCAAACTTAATAACTTTCCTTCATTTAAAGATACTAATCATTTTATGAAAGAAAGTTGTTCTTAGGGGTTTATATGATTCCTGATCTTGATTTACAAACACTTAGCTTCCCTTATTTATTAACCTATTATCTCCCTATCTATTTTTATCATAAATTAACACATCTTTTTAGTTATAAGTGGCTATGAAGTAACTATTTTAGTATTTTCTTTTATCTTATATTTCCTTTATTGTTATTTATTATTTTGCATAAAAGTATATTTCTTGTTAGTTGTAGGCAGTGGATTTTAAACTAAATCTTATGGAGCTTTCAAAAGAAGATGTATATTACAAAAGACTTTGTAGATTTCTTCTGGTTTAGACAGTATTGATAAATTTTTCGCCAACGTTTCGTCAGCCATTCAATGATGAGAATCATTTCAGCCCTGAAGAAGTCAGCAGTATGGCTGGTGAAACGTTGGCGAACAATTTATTAACACTGTCTAAACCAGAAGAAATCAACAAAGTCTTTTGTAATAATAGTGGCCGAGGAAACCTAAAAGATGTATATTGTTATAAACATTAAGTAATACTAGCTTTTACATATCGGCTGTCATTAATGGAGTAGTGGGAAAATATTCAACATGTTTAACTCGGGTCATGTGAGGTAGGATGACAACTGCAACAAAAAAATAAAATAATAAATAAATTATTAGTTCTTTAAATAAGTAAAATAAATGAGTACTGAAGATACAATTATAAATTTTAGTTATGAGAAATTTCATTTGGTTGACCACCAAAATTACATTCGTAATTTTTATTTGTACACGTACAAAACCATGTACATTGATGTAAACTTTGTTGTTAAACCTCGTCTTTTTCAAGAGAAATAATGTCATGTAAATTAACACAAAAGGTAATTTTCTGTGGATTCTTATTAGTATGAATGTTTTAAAACAGTGAGTAATAAACAATGAAGAAAACATTCGAAATAGAAATAAATTTAGACTTTATAGAAAGAGGAAATCTTATAATTTACCTTTGTGTATATTAGTCAATTATTGTCTCCAGTGTCTTAGTCAAACAATTTTTGAATTGATCATAAAACATAGTAGTATTGTATTGGTAGAGGAATATGTCATCAATCATCAGTTTTGATAGGTAAATAACTTATACGTATTATGGGAAATGTTTGGTTTAATGAAATTTACTGATAATATGCATATGCCTCAACAATGTCATCTGTAAATTTATTAATGCATTATCACTATAAACTTAAATCTATTTATTATTTTTATAGGACTAAAATGAACATTTTTTTTTAGCTGGAAGAAATAGTTCAGATGATAGAAAAATTACAGAGATCTGTTAAAAACCCCTGGCCGTCAAAGACGGAAGCCTCCACACAGACAGAAAATATAGAAGTACACCCATCTGATAACGTGAATGACCTAACATCAAGTTCAACATCCATGTCAATCTTGACAAATCCAATCTCAAGTATTACTAGATTCTTAACACGTTTATTTGATACAGAGGAAGAAGAATAGACTGCCTTGACATGAACAACCTGGAATGAAAAAAGACTTTAGGATTCGCCATGTGGAAGACCAAGACATAAATAGGGAAATAAGCTGAACATGGAGTAAAGACATTGCCTTCCTTGCCAATTCTAAATAGTAAGAGAGTAAACAATTTCTCAAAAACCAGAAAAACAAATTAGGGATATTGAAAAGATAATAGAGTCTAGTGAAGAGCAGGTCCTAGGAGCCTGCAAGCATTACAATACAATTTTTTTTTGTATTTTTAAAAATTTGCATTATCACAAAATTAAATGTGTTTTTTCAAAATGGTCTTGGTGGGTTTGGGTTTTGTTGAAGTCTACTTAAAAAAAAAAAAAAAAAAACCTGTACAGCTACACTCCCTTTGTTGAAGTCTTCTATAGTTCTTATAAATTTTACAAGATTATATTTTAAATTTTTATTCAAAGGTTATTTTGATACAAAAATGTATCTTAGAGATTATATATATTATATCCAAATTGTAATTATTTTGAAATTTTAATTACAAAGTATGGTAATACAAAAAGAACCAAGATATGTCTAAGCACATTTCAAGAGGTACAGGATGTAAAATATGTTCCATACACCAAAAGTACAAATTATAAGGACAATGAAAACATTATAGAGTCTGGTGAAAGCAAGTCTTATGAACCTGGAACATTTATTACGAACACACATTTTAGTGTATTCCTTATGGTGAAAACTTATAAAGTGAAGGTTCTGGAGATATAATAAAGAAAGTATCTGTGGAGCGACAATACTAATCCTGAATTAGTAATGTTGGCGAAACAAAAAAAATGAAGACATTGCTAAGACCATTTCAAAAAGTAAAGGATGTAAGAAAGTTCTAAAAGTCTTAAATATTAATTATAAGAAACTAAGGAAAGATGATAAAATCAGATAAAGTTTAGGTCAAAAGAACATGGAATCATTACCATGAACACCCGTTTTTGTGTATTTCTGATGGTGATAAACCTTTTCGAAAATACGGCATAGTGCGAAGGTGTGGCTGAAGGTTTTCAAGATAAAAAAAGTAAAGTAACTGGGGAGAGATAATGTTAATCCTAAATTAATAACGTAGGCAATACAAAACCAGTAAAGACATTGCAATGCCCTTTCCAGAAGTTACAGGATCTAAAAATGAAATGTGAGGTATATGAAGTATGATGAAAATGTGCGTATTGAACCCATGAAATTTTTCACTTAGCGGGTGATAACTTTGCCGGAGCAGGAATTTTATGAAAGTATGGAAATGAGGGTGTGTCAGGATAATTGGTGGACATTTCTAGCCACAAATTTTATGTATGGTGCAATTAACCAGTATCTCAGAGTTTGGAGATCTATCAAATTAAAAATCTCTATTTCAGTATAAAAGTTATAGAACAGCAATTTAGAAATCAAAGAAATGATTCAAAATGTTACAGAGATGTAAATTACGGCCAAGTCAACAGATACACCAATGATAGAGCTAATTAAAATCGGTTCAGAAACAAAAATAGAAATTACCAACAAAGACGAAGTGAAGAAATCAAGGGCCTGTTAAACATAATCAAAGGAGTTCTTATAAAATAGGTTGTGTGCATAGATCAAATAAAATAGAAAATAATCGGAGAATGTATGAAGAATGCCAATATGAGCCAAACAAACATGGCAAGAAATGGTCCAAGTGAAGAAGGAATGCATCTAATACAATAATATAATTATTATCATCATAATTATATATGTTTCACATTAATTGGAAAAATCGTCGCAGAAACATGCAGCAGCCATTAAATAGAATTACTCGAATGCTGGATACGGAAAAGGAGCAGCTGATGGTATTGGTGCTGTCATCTAAAGAGTCACAGATACAGTGGTAGGATTCCAAAAGGATATTGAAGATTTGCCCTCGTTTTTGCAATCACTTAAAAAAGAAATAAATGAAAATAAAAATCAATCAGCAAAATTGGACGAGTCAATCCAGTAAGAAATTGTAATTGGATCCATTTAAAGTACAATGAAAATTACAATAGTCTTCATTTCAGCTTCCTCTGCTGTTTGATTCACAAACCACGAAATCAATGCAAACATTACACTGTCAACTCAATGATTAGTCTGTTAACCGAAGAATTAACATCCAACCGTCCCCAAAGGCAATGTTATTCCCTACAGTCGAGTTTGCAGAAGGGAATTGAGCTGCAGTTGTGAATCAGAATAACAAATCCTAGTACTCAGGTTGGTTAATGGTTGAATTTTTTTTTTTTACATTTTTGATTTTTTTCAGATATTGTAGAAGCAAAAAACATTTTAACAACTACAGCGAATTGCCTAGCGCGTATGAGCAATTACCTATTTTATTGGCCTCGCGACCCAAAACGACAACAGTTTCAAGCTAATGAAATTTTTTGTAAATTGAAAGAACTTCTGACTCCAATTTCAACATTGTTATTTTCAGTTCATGACTGAATATATTGATTTTATATCTAGGTGTATTTAGTTGAGCGAATATAAGCCAATAATGCTTTAACCTAACTGTTATATTATAAATTAATCAGGCTGACAATATTTGGAATTAGTTTTTTTTAATTAATTTCTATCTGTGATGTATTATTCATTTATTTTTAACTTGTGGTGATCACATAAATTATTGAATTATTTGAATATCTAAAAAAGCTTTGGACTTTAATACAGAATTATTATAAACCTTAGACACCATGTTTTTATTTGATGTAATTTTGTATAGATAGAATTAAGCATTGGCAATTGTACCATTGACCTACGATGTTTTTAATGTTGGATCTGCGATTGTTGATTAAATATCAAAATTTCATTGGTTAGACGAAGTCAGAGGAGGAGAGAGGGGGTAAATTGGCTCACAACAGTTTTTCTTAACTCCCTCAATCTCGTCTCTGTCCTCTGGAAGTGCCCTACTACCTCTCTCTCCAGACATATTGTATCAGGCTTGTATCAGACATTATATAAGTATTTGATGTATGAATATTATTTGCATGTGTATGTATATATATGTATAATTTTTGAAAATATATTTTATTTTGGGTCCCTTATTTTTTGTAACTGGCTTATTTCTTCTCCTACTTTTCGGTCCACGAACCTTTTTGAGCCCATTTAATATATTCAGGGAGAAGGGCCATTACAAATTGGTAGCAGAGCGTGGTTCTTAAAAAAATTAATTAACGTGGTGTTTAATATATAAATTGTGGTGATTAAATAGAAATTTATTTAATATTTCTGACATTTTATCTAATCTTTCGTCCATTAATTCAATAAATTTTTCTAATGCGGCTAGTTGATTATTTAACGCTAAATTTTGTTCTACCAATATCTTATTTCTTAATCGTATCCCCTCATTAACAAGTTGTTGGATCTCGTCCATTCTTTTAAAAAGTTCCTCCATATTATTGATTATTTAAAATATTACCCACAAAAAAAAATCTATGGTACACCAAATCGTCGGTAATAAATCTTGTGACTCGGGCGAAATAAATATTAATGTAACTGAGAGAGAGGAGGAGAATAATAATAAGGAATTAGAAGAAAATAATGCAAGCCTTTTAAACACCACTATAAAATCGCCCAATAATTTAGATAAAGTTAAATTTAACGAAGAGAGTTGCTCGTCAAAGAATTGTTTAAATGATAAAGATCGACCTAGACCGCTAAATCCTAAAATTAATCCCATACGGGTCCTTACGAGGAATAAGTTAAATGCGTCAAAACATAATAAGCCTGAGTTTTGTAAATCACCAAGTCGACGAAATAATAATAATTTTAGTAAAAATAACTTTAATAAAATGAATAAAAACGTATTTTATGGAATGAATTATAAAAGTTATAAAAATAAAAGAAATTATAATAATAGTTATAATCATCGATACGGGCTAACTAAAGCTAATAGTCACAAATATAACAATGGGCGTAATAACAAAAATTATAATAAAGGGCATTATAAAAATTATAACTACGGGCGAAATATAAAGAATAATCGCAATTATAATATGGGGCGTAATAATAATCATAATAATTATAAGAAGGGACGTCTTAAAAATAATTATAATAATAAAAGGTACCCGTGGAAAGAGAAAATTTATAAATTCTTGGCTGACGTAAAATCTAAAGCAGCGCCCCCCCTCAACTTTACGTAAAAACATCGCCCAATGAACTAAAGATTACGGAGAGTCCAACGACTTTAAATAATTAAAATAATTAATCTACGTTTAGGTATTTAAAAAAGAAAATGAACCGGGACTAATTAATGTTTATGTTAGAAAATATAATTAATGTTTAATGGGATTATTAATAATAAGAAAACATTTTTTGTCGTCGATTATAAAAGAATTTAATTAAAGATTTAATGGGACTATAAAAATAATAATAAAAAATTTATAGTCGATTATGAAAGATAATTAATGTTTAAGTTAGAGAAAATAATAATGTTTAGAGGGACTATAAATATAAAAATAATAATAATAAAAAAAATTGATCGTCGATTATGAAAGGTAATTAATGTTTATGTTTGAGAATTTAATTAAGATTTATATGGGACTCTATTAATAATAAAAAAATAAATTATCGTCGTGTAAGTATTGATAAAGATTTTGAAAAATAATTAATATTTATAAGGGACTATATTAATAAATAAAAAATTTTGTCTTCGTAAATTATGAATGATTATGAAAAATAATTAATATTTATAAGGGACTATATTAATAATAAAGAAATAATTTGTCATCGTTAAGTATTGATAATGATTAAGATTTATATGGGACTATATTAATAATAGAAATGTAAAACAATTTGGTCGTCGTTTTGCTATTGAGAAAAATTTTGAAAATTAATAAATGTTAAATGGGACTATATTAATAAAAAAAATAAGTGTCGTCGTTATGTATTGATAAATATTGTGAAAATAATTAATGTTTATATGGATTATGTTAATAATAAAAAAACATTGTGTCGTCGTCGAATATTGAGAAATACTTTAAAAAATTAATGTATTAATTGTTGTATTAATTAAAAATAAATTTAATGATAATTGATGTATTACTACGGATTAATAATAATTATTGTGTCGAATTATCTTATAAATATTCGGTCCCCATTTGAGTCCCAAGATTAATTACCGACGACGTCTCTTAATTGATTATCGACCATTGAGTCAAATGAATTTGATATTGAAGTAGATAAGTCCATATGTGTCCCAATTAAGGTCCCAAATAAAGGTCCCAAATTTGAGAGTAATGTCAAAATTGCCCGTGTGTCCCAACTAAAGAGATTAAACATTGATAGGAGATATATATATATATATATATATATATATATATATATATATATATATATATATATATATATATATACATATATTTTTTTTGATTTGAGAAAAAGAAATTTTTGAGAAAAATATAAATAAGTAAATCAATAGTAATTAAAAGAATCTCATACAAGCCTGTTTCCCTTGTGTAGCACTAAGATAGCAAGTATATTTTTAAAATAAAGAATGTTTATACTTGGTGAAAGTGAATGCTATCTACAGAGAGATAAGAGATAATCTTGAACTTGGCCGACTACTGTTTGTTTTGTAGCAGTATCATGTTAAAGCCATATTTTTATGAAAGTAGAATATTTTTGTAATGTGAAATTGATTCTGTTTTTTAAGTTTCAGATTTTTTAATATATATATATATATATATATATATATATATATATATATATATATATATATATATATATATATTGATATATATGAGATTGTAAGAAGATGATACAAGATGAGATACTTTATTTGGTTTAATTTGAGAGAAGTATTTTATATATTTTTTTGTTTGTAACCTTGAATTATTTTATTGATTATCTATATATATATATATATAATTGATTTGATTTAAAGAAATAATATGTTATCTTGTATATATGAGCCGTTTATTTTGAAAGTGACCTAACTCCGTTTTTAAAATTTTTGCCTAACTCCATTCTTGATAAGAAAACATACATTATTCACTTAATAATTGTTAACATTTTAATTGGAACCATAAATTTAACAGCCTTAGATACACTTAAGCAGTATGACTCATTAGTATCCTATACGTATATTTTTAAATTCATCGAAACGCAAACCCTTAAATATTTGAAGATAAATGGAGGTAGGCCACTTTCAAAATAAACGGCTCATATGTTGTATGAAAGGAATTTGTGATTTATGTCTGTAAAGTGTTGTAAATTTGTTATGGGCAACGGAGAGAACAAAAATAATTATGGCCAAGTTTCTTCGAAATGTTATATTTGAGTATTTTATGGATATTTACTATATGATATTATTAGTGTGAATGTATGAATTATGATTATATTTGGTATAGAAAAAATTGAAGTAATTGATTGGTATTATGATTAAACTTTAATTAATTGATTGAGATATGATTATTATGATTATGTACAATTTATGATTATGTTTTGGTAGAGGAAAGAATTTAATTAATTGATTAATATTATAATTATGATGATTATGTACAATGTAATTGAAGATGTGGCGGACATCTTATATTGTCAAACGACAGAAATTATCAAAGTTTAATTTACAGATAGACAATATTGTTCGAGCTATGTTGCAGAGTACATTTTGATTTTCGATCCTCAATAATCAATCCAGAGATAATCCAGAAATCTTACAGGAACGTCTCAAGAAAAGAAAAACTGTGAGCCAGGAAACTTCAGGGACCACCACTTCACATCAAGAAGACACAAGTATTTGTAAATTATTTTGTATTTGTATAAATTCAATAATTAATATGGGGAAAGTTAAAATAAGTTTTATTTTTACTAATCGATAAATGTAGAAAATTTTAAAATTTTTTTTAGATATTGATTGAATATAATATGAGAATAAAAAAAAAAAAAAAAAAAAAAAAAAAAGAGAGAAAGAGAAAATAAATAAAATATGAGACTGAAATCTTTTATCCACATTTTTTTCCACATGTACATACAAGTTGATTTTCGGCTTTGACAAAAGCAAGATCAACTTATATAGATGTTTTTTTTTGTTTCAGTAGTAAAAAAAATATAGAATAAAATAAAATATTAATTAATAAAGAATAAAAGGGACTGAATAATATAATAAATTGAAGTTTGAATTATGTATAATTGAATTGAATTTATGGATATTTGGAATTTGAAATGAATTGAATTGTCTACGAATATTGATTAAAATTGGTAAATGGATACTTTATTTTGTTGAGAGTTGAAAAATTTTGAAATTTTTTTTTTTTGAAAATTGAATTGAATATGATGAATATTTTGAATTTGAAATTATTTGAGTTGTATAGAAGTATTGGTATATAAAGTATATATTACAGAGAGATCTTGAATTGTAAAGAAAAATTTTGATGATGGGTTTTAATTCGGTAATTGATTCATATACGTCTTCGTGTTAAAATGTGCAAGTGGTCTCTAGATTTAAGATAATTTTAGTACTATTAATTTAGAATAATTTGTGTTCGTTGGTGATATGTATATATAAATCAAATAATAATTAGAAATCACCACATATTATACCCCCACACATTCTATTTTATGGGCAGAAATTTTGATGGTTAGTTTCCATAAATTAAGGGTCCCACATTTTACTCCGATGTGCTTCTTCCTGCATTTTGATTATTAATATGACCTTGGGTCCCTTCAGTGGCGTGGAAAGGATATGTGGAGTATTTGTGTCTTTCCTTCAGATGGCACGGGCTAACTGAATGAATGGCAGACCCATTCATGAGGTTAATCCTGTTGGCCTGATCCTGTCGGAAGATGGTGCTGGTCTATGGATCTGGTGGCCATTTTCCATACCCTTCCTGTAGTAGGCGTGAGACACAACTATCCACCCTCGTCCAACCTCGACATTGACACACATTGGGTTGATATATATATATATATACATATTTTTGGTGTGTGTGTCTACCATAGATATAGAATTTATAGAATATAGAAAAGACAATTTGCACATCGAATTTTGGTTGCTGCCCAATTTATCTTTGTTT
The DNA here is from genome assembly GCA_037127475.1 of Arma custos. Lineage (NCBI taxonomy): Eukaryota > Metazoa > Arthropoda > Insecta > Hemiptera > Pentatomidae > Arma > Arma custos. Next base: position 3,438,725 of record CM073761.1, on the reverse strand, counting down.
TCATCGCATATCTATCAAAAAATTGAAGTCATCAATTTTTTTTTATCAAGAGGGGGGGTAATGTGGTGCTCACATAAATTATTGAATTATTTTAATATCTAAAAAAGCTTTGGACTTTAATACAGAATTATTATAAACCTTAGACACCATGTTTTTATTTGATGTAATTTTGTATAGATAGAATTAAGCATTGGCAATTGTACCATTGACCTACGATTTTTTTAATGTTGGATCTGCGATTGTTGATTAAATATCAAAATTTCATTGGTTGGACGAAGTCAGAGGAGGAGAGAGGGGGTAAATTGGCTCACAACAGTTTTTTCTTAACTCCCTCAATCTCGTCTCTGCCCTCTGGAAGTGCCCTACTACCTCTCTCTCCAGACATATTGTATCAGGCTTGTATCAGACATTATATAAGTATTTGATGTATGAATATTATTTGCATGTGTATGTATATATATGTATAATTTTTGAAAATATATTTTATTTTGGGTCCCTTATTTTTTGTAACTGGCTTATTTCTTCTCCTACTTTTCGGTCCACGAACCTTTTTGAGCCCATTTAATATATTCAGGGAGAAGGGCCATTACAAACTATTGGACCAAATATATTATTTACTTATTTTTTATATTTTATTTTTATTTAGTGTACTATTAAATACAGTGTGATTAGCAATTTCAGAGCTAATACTCATTTCCCTAGAATGTGACAGTTTGTTCAATAAACACAAACAAAGTATATATTTTATATAATGCAATTGGGAAAAACCACAATACAAAGCCTTATGTTTCAAATCCAGTAATACACTCACTTACCAGTCGACGTTTCGCCTATTCAGGCATTATCAAGACACAAAAACAAAAAAGGGTTATGTGAATCACATCTCGAAGAAAAAGGTGCAATATATCCCAACGATCAACAGCCCAAACAGGCTCCAAACATGAGACGGCACCCCACCACTAAGACGTTCAACATACAACTGAAAAGAAGGTAATACGCAACCAGCTGGGAAGGTATAGAATCAGCTGATCCACAAAACATATCAAGTAATACTAACCTATATAAATTTATACACATTAGCAAAGTTAGCCAATTTTTTCTTTTAAAATATTCAACGTTTCCGAATAATATTGGTTCAAATTTCCACAATCTGTTTCTTTTGCGCAATCTGCATGGCCTCGAACAACTTCCTTCTAGAGACATCACTCTCTTTGTAAATAACTTTAGCATTCTCAAAATCAAATTGATGCTTACAGGTTTTGGTATGCGCGGGCCAATGCTGTGATAGGTTCCTTTTTGTGCAGCAATTGTGATGTTTCACCAATGTATATCTTAAGGCATTGTAAACAGCTAATCTCATACACTACATCCGATTGTTGCTGTGTTAGTATTTTATCTTTTAATGGCGTGTAAAGTTTGCTCATCTAATTTGTAATCCTATTTGCAAGCCTAATATCGTAAACATCGTACTCTTTAAATATATTCCTAACATATTCTGACAGGCCCTTAATGTAAGTGCAAGTAAAGAAGACACCATTCACATTATCTCTCTCGGCACCACCATTATCCGACAATGCAAGATCCCCACCATTAGAAGTACGGTTCTATTGTGAATCTTGTTATAGTTCAAATTCCAATATTGTTTAATGAGGAATGAAGGGTACAAGTTAATTTCGAATATCATGCAAATGGTCTCTTTCACGGAGCTTATATATTTTAAATCAGTCAGTTTAATGGCTCTAAATATGCTGTTTTTAAGATTATTTATTAACATATGTCTAGGGTGATTAGATATAAAACTCAATATACGTTGGCTACTGTTTTCATTTCTTGTCCACATGGTTCTCAAAATTCCACTATCGTTGTTAACATACATATCCAAGAATCAAATCCTATTATTAGTTTCTAGTTCATAAGTGCATTTGATATTATTATGAAAACCATTAAGACCCTCATAAAACCTGTCAATCTCATCCTCTTTCAACACAAGCAAAAGGTCATCCACATATTTCATAATTAATCTAGATTTGATATTAGTAGTATTGATAACATCATCCAGCAATTTGTTCATAAGGATGCCACTAAGCGTAACGGACAATGCACCACCCATAGGAAAACCTGTTAATTGACGGTAAATCTTATTATCATATTTAACAAATCCATTCTCGCAAATTATTTTCAGCCCTTCTATAAACATAACCTTATCTTTATTGCACGTATAAGACTCAACTTGCTCCCATTCCTCAGAAATTATTTCAAATACCATTTCAAGTGGCACCGAGGTAAACAAAGAGACTACATCAAAGCTTATAAGTCGTTCATTTTCTTCTATAGTTTTGTATGAGATTAGCTGTTTACAATCCCTTAAGATATACATTGGTGAAACATCACAACTGCTGCACAAAAGAATGTATCAGCATCAATATGATTGTAAAAATATTGGTGGCAAGGAACCTATCACAGCATTGGCCCGCGCATACCAAAACCTGTAAGCATCAATTTGATTTTGAGAATGCTAAAGTTATTTACAAAGAGAGTGATGTCTCTAGAAGGAAGTTGTTCGAGGCCATACAGATTGCGCAAAAGATTGACATTTCAAATTATAAAACAGATTGTGGAAATTTGAACCAATATTATTCGGAAACGTTGAATATTTTAAAAGAAAAAAATGGCTAAATTTGCTAATGTGTATAAATTTATATAGGTTAGTATTACTTGATATGTTTTGTGGATCAGCTGATTCTATACCTTCCCAGCTGGTTGCGTATTACCTTCTTTTCAGTTTTACGTTGAACGTCTTAGTGGTGGGGTGCCGTCTCATGTTTGGAGCCTGTTTGGGCTGTTGATCGTTGGGATATATTGCACCTTTTTCTTCGAGATGTGATTCACATAACCCTTTTTTGTTTTTGTGTCTTGATAATGCCTGAATAGGCGAAACGTCGACTGGTAAGTGAGTGTATTACTGGATTTGAAACATAAGGCTTTGTATTGTGGTTTTTCCCAATTGCATTATATAAAATATATACTTTGTTTGTGTTTATGGAACAAACTGTCACATTCTAGGGAAATGAGTATTAGCTCTGAAATTGCTAATCACACTGTATTTAATAGTACACTAAATAAAAATAAAATATAAAAAATAAGTAAATAATATATTTGGTCCAATAATTTGTAATGGCCCTTCTCCCTGAATATATTAAATGGGCTCAAAAAGGTTCGTGGACCGAAAAGTAGGAGAAGAAATAAGCTAGTTACAAAAAATAAGGGACCCAAAATAAAATATATTTTCAAAAATTATACATATATATACATACACATGCAAATAATATTCATACATCAAATACTTATATAATGTCTGATACAAGCCTGATACAATATGTCTGGAGAGAGAGGTAGTAGGGCACTTCCAGAGGGCAGAGACGAGATTGAGGGAGTTAAGAAAAAACTGTTGTGAGCCAATTTACCCCCTCTCTCCTCCTCTGACTTCGTCCAACCAATGAAATTTTGATATTTAATCAACAATCGCAGATCCAACATTAAAAAAATCGTAGGTCAATGGTACAATTGCCAATGCTTAATTCTATCTATACAAAATTACATCAAATAAAAACATGGTGTCTAAGGTTTATAATAATTCTGTATTAAAGTCCAAAGCTTTTTTAGATATTAAAATAATTCAATAATTTATGTGAGCACCACATTACCCCCCCTCTTGATAAAAAAAAATTGATGACTTCAATTTTTTGATAGATATGCGATGAAAACAAAGATAAATTGGGCAGCAACCAAAATTCGATGTGCAAATTGTCTTTTCTATATTCTATAAATTCTATATCTATGGTAGACACACACACCAAAAATATGTATATATATATATATATATATATATATATATATATATATATATATATCAACCCAACATAAGAAATTTTTTTTCATGTCATCAATGTGTGTCAATGTCGAGGGTGGACGAGGGTGGATAGTTGTGTCTCACGCCTACTACAGGAAGGGTATGGAAAATGGCCACCAGATCCATAGACCAGCACCATCTTCCGACAGGATCAGGCCAACAGGATTAACCTCATGAATGGGTCTGCCATTCATTCAGTTAGCCCGTGCCATCTGAAGGAAAGACACAAATACTCCACATATCCTTTCCACGCCACTGAAGGGACCCAAGGTCATATTAATAATCAAAATGCAGGAAGAAGCACATCGGAGTAAAATGTGGGACCCTTAATTTATGGAAACTAACCATCAAAATTTCTGCCCATAAAATAGAATGTGTGGGGGTATAATATGTGGTGATTTCTAATTATTATTTGATTTGAATAGGCTAAACGTCAACTGGTAAGTGAGTGCATTACTGGATTTGAAACATAAGGCTTTGTATTGTGGTTTTTCCCAATTGCATTATAATAAATAATAGTGTTTCTTTTTGAGTTTTTGGCTCTATTTTATTTATATATTTTATATATATATATATATATATATATATATATATATATATATATATATATAGTTATTTATATATTTTATATATATATATATATATAGTAATACTACTGAATATTATATATTTGATAGTATTACATATTCCGGATTATATAGTTTAGCAATTTGATCAGCTGTATGCATGAATTAATATTAATATTATTTTTATAAAAATTTATCAAAACTTTGGCTGAGTTATGGTAAAATTAAAATTTTAGTTATAAAAAGGATTCTGTTTTCATTAGATGATTAAATGATACTTTGGAATTAATTGAATGCAGAATGGATCAAAGAAAGAAAGACACAATTTCATTTTGTATATTATATTTTAAACAAATCAATAAAATATTTTTTACAATAAAATTTACTCAATTTTAATGCCAACATTATTTATGGTTCCAATTTCATCTCTGCAAACTGTCTGGATTGCTGTCACAGCCTTATCAGAGGCCATGTCTTTCACACAAATGTTAGCAAATTTGTACAGATGTTTCATGAAGTATGTATTCTGAAAAATAAAAAATAATTAAGTACAAATCCACATAATGAAAATAATTTAAGTAGTGTTTCTTGATAATTCAAGTCTTGTTTATGCTCCTGAAGCCAAAAATTATAAACTTACAATTAGTGTAACACTCAAATTATCTTTGCCTGTTCTTTCTCAGATATTAGATATTTTATTAGATATGGACGAATTATAATATTAATTAGTTTTTACTCTTGAATAGTGGTCAAAATTATGAAATTGAGGACTAATAATGCCCATATATATTTATAAATGAAATAAAGACTTCCTTATAAATCTATGGAAATTTCAGTAGCCAGTTTAGTTAGAATATATTGTTATATTTAAAGATATAAATTTAAAAATATGGTAATATATGTTTAAAATTTACTAATAACATGATATGGGATGGGCTAAAAAATACCTTAATTCAGAAAAAAAGATTACCTTAGGGATACTGAAACAGTTAGTTTCAAAAGCATTGAGCAAATCATCATAGCAAGAGAACATGTCTAAGTTAAGATTCAGTTTTGTGGATTCTAATGCAATCTTTAACTGATTATCTCCTTCAGTGTACACTTCCAGAATTTTTGAAATTAACTTATCTGCAAATCCACGGCCCTAGAAAAGCAAAAAGATATTATAGTGCTTCTCATGTATTAGGCTGTACATTTCCTCTAGGCACACCCTAGATTATTTACATAAAATCTAGTATTTATAGATATTATTAAATGTTGTGAATATATTGTCTTCCTGTAATGAAATTATTGAGAATCTATTTCTTATTGCAACAAACCTTGAGTTTTGGTAGAGGTTCGACTGTAAAAAGCTAATTTTTGAAAGCTGATTTATCTCACACTATTTATAAAAAACAAACAATTAATCAAACATAAAAAACAAATAGTTTTTTTTTTTAAATTATTGGTCGATTTTTAAATATTTTTATTTTTAAAGAGAAAAGATAGACCCTCGGCCGGGACTCGAACCCGGAACCTCTGCCCGGAACCTATGCCGGCAGGTGGCCTTGGTGGCTCAAATGGTAGGGCACTGTCACGGAGAGACAGAGGCTCCGGGTTCGAGTCCCGGCCGAGGGCCTATCTTTTCTCTTAAAAAAAAAAATCAAATAGAATTGAGTAATAATTTTTTTATTGATTTGTATTTAATTACCATTACTATTAGTTTGCGATGTTTTTTTGTGTTCCTATAAACACGTCAGGTGCACATCGATGGTATTACCTTTGATGACAATTTGCAACATAGCTCCGAACTTAGCGTAAACTAAACAAGCCAGCCTCATGCTAGTTTTCGTGGATGAAGGTGTTCCTACTCTTCAAATTTATCGAGCTCAACCCTCGAGAATCATACACTTCACAACTCACCAGTGAGATCCTTTGACATTACCTCACCTCAGATTCTCCGATAAGACGTACTTGTATCTCTCACACGGCTGATTGACGCAGCAACAAATCATCACTGTTCGATTTTCAGGAACTAAGTATTTTTTTTTGTTTCTCAGTTTTTCACTTTTCAGTTAAGTTCAAGTACATATCTAAATTATTATGATCTTAATGGAAACTTCCGAAAACCAGCGGATATTGATTATAAATCATTTCAAATTAAAGCTTCTAATAATGATTCTAATAATTCAAAAGAATACTAAATTCTCTAATCTCTTTCTTATTTTAAACACAAAACAGTTTGTACGAATTCCGCTAGTTAGCACTGCTGATGCTGCGACTGCATGATAAAAAGTAATGATCTTCCAGAAATTTATTTACCACTAACAATACCATATATGTGCTGGTGATTTCCAGATCTACCAACCCTTCCATCATCCCTAGAAGATTTACTAGGTAAACAGTTTACAAGAGGATGTTTATGGACTCATGAAGGAGTTTTAACTTACTTGGAGGATCTTTTCTAGTTTTTCTTTTTTTAACATGACACTTCCCGGTTCCTTTGCAGCTTCTAATTCCTTCTTAGCTAAATATAATGGGATGTCTCTGCTATTGACACCACTGTTTCCCTGAAATAAAAAAATATATTTATTTTTGTGTATTTATTATTAATATATATGTGTATATTAAGTTAATATATATATATATATATATATATATATATATATATATATATATATATATACATATATTAATATTAATTATGTACACACTCTTATGCCGAGTAAATATGATTTTCTATCTTAGTATAGTTTGTAGTTTATTAAAGTTAATTAATCAACTACAATGTTAAAAATTATCAAATAAAATGGTAGAATTTTTTAAAATTCTAATTAAAGCAACGCTGCAGTTACCTCATAGGATGTAGGCTGTTTCGTTTCGTATTCAACTTTGACCTCATCAGATTCAAATAGTTCCAAAAAGCCCAATCTGTAGTCTCCATACAATTGTACATGGCTTTCATTCACAGCTGTGCGTACGGCGTTATAGTGGTCAAATAATGTTTCACTGGTTTTTAGCTGAAAATATTTAAATAATTTTATAAATACTTCTCTAAACAAACAAAACTAAATAAAAACGAAAGCAAATAAAGGGATATAACACAAGAATAAAAAACAAGAAAGAGACAAATTAATTGTTGGATATAATTGAAAAAAATTAAACACAAAGCGATGAGTCTGTAATTAATATAATACAGAACATTTTTTCGCTAGAAGCAGTATTTTTCGAGTTATTAACAAAAAACTGAAAAAAGGGACCTTTAGAGACCCCCCACCCTTAGCTTCACGCCCACCCCTCAGTACTTTTAGTATGTTGTTAAGAACATCATCCCCTACAAGTGTGCCAAAATTGGCTTGTACATGAATTATTTCCGCTATTTTTCCTTCGTTGCCTGGATTAGGTGTGAATGCCAAGATGCTAATCTAGGGTATTTTTCGTATAAGGAAAGATGATAGACCGGTTAATTAGTACTTTCAGGTTAATAAATAATTTCTTAAATCGGTCAACGTATTCAATATCTTAGATTTACATCATCGAAATCTACTGAGCGTGGAGTTAGGAACGTAAGTATTCGCCTATCTTATTTTCATTCCTTCAGTTTTGTCTACAATATAGATTTGTCTAAGCTTAACGTTCATTCCATAGGATTCATGACTTTGGAATGCAACTAATCGTTTTTACAAAAACTGTTTTCGTTTTTGTCGACTTGTTGTGATAAATTCCTATCTTAATACTCATCTTTAAACATTTTATTTATCATATCATTTACAATATTTACTATCTTTGTTATTATACCTAAGGCTAAAATGGATAGTAAATCAAAGAAAGTCACTTTAGGAGAAAGAAAATGTATCTACTGACTACTCTCGGAAATCGAAAAACTTTAAACAGGCAATAGTCATCCGTAAAAACGGACAATCTTGGGGTCTTAAAACCCACCTTTCTAAGACAGACTTGAACGTCTTAGGAAAATGAATCCCACATAAAACTTGTTTGAGAGAATTCTTATTGGCACACTAAATATAAAGCCATTGAACATTCGAAAATCAACAAATTAGAAATGGCTTTTTTTTATAGGTTTATTATAACAAAAGATATTCACAAATCAATAAAGAGAAAAAACACTGAAACTTTTACAAAGCTAAGATAATTATAATAAAAAATTGTATTATCTAACTAGTAAACTAAATTTTATTTTATTATTAATTGTTATAATTTTTAAATATTTTTGTTTTGACGAGAAAAGATTTGCTCTAGCCAAAATAAATATTTGCAAACAGTAAAATTTATTAGACAAATATATAAAAAATAACTAGTAAAAAAGATCAATTTCATTTATGAATTCATTTAGAATAGTGGTTCTAAACATATTTGATTTAGAACAGTAGTGAAGTTTGTAAGAAATTTCGATTCAGTCCCAGGCCAAATAAAATTTGTTATTTTTTTATTATCCAATGAAATTTACAAATGTATTCAACTAATGCAACAAGTAAATAGGATGAATGGTACATATTAGCATGAATAAAGACAAGTTGAGAAGCTACCTAGTCCTGTCAAGTAATTATTTAAGCAGCCTGAAACAGCGAGCTGCTTCTTGTCGTTTCAGTCTAGTATGAGGATTCCAAGATAAGTGTTTGTCAAGTTTTTTTTTTTTAATATTTTGTTTTATTTTATTTTAAAATATATACAAATTTTAGAACATTGGTGGGGTAATCCCTTACAATGAAAATGAGTTAACTTACAATGGTTACTGGTTAATGTGTTTTTGTTGTTGGTAAAATTTAAAAAACCAACAGAAAAAAGAGTACATAAGATTTACTTAATAAAAAATGTATATACATATAACATATTACAAAATGCATATTTTTTATAATAGTATTTGTTTTGTTCGTTTGTGTCTATATTGTTGTTTTTGTATAATTTCCTATTTCTTGTATGATTGTGTTGTCTGAAAGTTGGCATGTTATGAAGAATCTGAGAGTTTGTTGGTGTATGAATTTTTGTATTGTGTTTGTCAAGGTGTCCTACGTACCGGGCCTGTTCTATAGAAATCAATGGGATGTTATTAAACGATATAGGAGGATATGAAGCCGTTAGTTTACGACGGACAAATCAAATTTAAATTTCATTGTTCATCATTGATAAATAGTGTATATAAATTATAAATAAATAAATTATAAATTAATATGTTTGTAAATATTTATTATACCTTTTCCAATCGTTCCATCCACGTTATACTGTAGAGATCTCCAAAACATGTGTCGAATTTTTCATCATCACAGTACCATGCGAAAGAGGATTCATCTATTGCAGCTGCAGTACTCACGAAGACTGAAACAGACCATTGAGCACTAAAAATTGACGAAAGAAGCACTTCGGATTTTTTATAAAACAAATTTAAATCAATGCGACGGGAATAATTTTTGGTTCGTAAAAAGAATGCTTGTATTTTTTTTCTTTTACATTGGGAGTTCTGAATTTCAATTGAATTCGAAGGTGACCGAGTGCGAATGATTCAATGTCCTTATGTTCTACTTACTTACTTTTTCAAATATGTCTACCATAGGTAGGCAGAAAGGGTTCACACAGGTACCTACCTACTAACTGTTCAGTCTTTTGACATATGTGCAACATTATATTTTTCAAACAATTTTACGAGTTTTTAATTTACGCATTAAGCCCGACTGCGGAGTATAGATAGTCCGGCACTATTTTTTCTGGACTAACTTTTCAGGATATAGTGCACGCCCATGGTCATCTTACATACATTTCTTTGGTAAAACGCATGGTCTTCTTAATCGGTTCAGCAACATTAATTAAAAAAAAAAACTGTACCACTACAACCGGTGAACGGGTCTGGGGTTTAGTACATGGTAGAGACTGTACTGTTTCATGAACAACGGTTGTGCAGGGAAGTAATTTGTCGTAGATCACGCTCAGATTTTTGTTTCCCCGTTATTTTGGATACCTACATTATAGAGGCTGGATAAGCCCCAGGAGTGTCCTAGATCCCGTACGATCCATCTCCGGCTGCTAACAGATTAAATAAAAGTCTTACCAGCAGCGGGATATGAACCAGGATTTTCGGCATGGCAACTCAGTGCTCTACCACTGAGCCACTCTGCTCCATTAATAGTAGCAGTAAAATAATAATTTTTTGATAGAGTTTAATTTCTGTTATTTAGCTGGATCTCTACTTAGTTATTCAAGAAGCTTCTCGAGTCTTCTCCAGTCTTGCAGACACCGAAGTTTGCAGTGTATAGAAAAAAATAATCTTACAGTTATTTGACATATCTTCTATATCATTGAATTTATAAAGATGCCTACTAACAGCAGGTTAAGTGAAAACACAAACATCTTTCTAAGCGAATCAAGCCAAGTTAACCAGTTTTGCTATTTAATGAAAAAAAAAAAATACAATGAAAGAAATTTTACCATTTTTCAAATGATCGATATATCCATCAAACATAGATCCAGACTCGCAAGCTTCAATAAACAGAATAAGCTGAAACAAAGTTGAAACATTTTTATCTTAGTAAAGTAAAAAGATATTAAAAATTTAAATAAAAAGAAATATAATTACAATTAAAATAACTATATTACAAAAATATTAGGTTATTAATGAAGAAACTGATCTTAGTAATGCTTTAATTATTAAAGAATTTTGTTAAAGAAAAAAATCTTAAAATTCCATATATATATATATATACAAACATACAATGCAACAGTTTATATTTAGTTAGTGCAGAAAATATTGGCCAATAATTATTTAGGTCAGATATAACATTTATGCCATCAACAACTTTTATTCAATAAATCATTACGGGGATGAAGACCATGCTGTATTTAAATTAATCTTTTCAGACAGTATGTTTTACTGTTATTAATGTTTGCTCATTAAATGTCACTTTATTAAACATTATTTGTTTACACAATTCCTGTTTTCATCCTTTGATATATTATTTCTTCAATTTCAGTCTGATGATGTTCAACTTACAGCTATTCGACACAAAACTTTGAGTTGATAAGGAAAAACTGATCAGCTACGTGCTAATTTATTAAATACAGTAATAAAAGAAATATCCATTGTTACTTACTTTGTCAAACATATTCTTTATGCTCATTTTGTTGAGGGTTGCGATGAGATCATTGGCTTTTAAAATCGTGTCGGGGAAAGCAAGTAGGCCAGTAGCTCCATGATCGGCAAAGTTTACGAAAACGGTGTCATTTTTAGTGCTGAAATGTAAATAAAGTAAATAAATAAAAAGGCTTTGCAAACCCGAAGGCTCGATGCCGATACTACCAATCTCTGCTTACAATCCTCTGTCCACGGACCACTACCCTAACCTAAATCCTCCAGATCACTCTTAACGCAATATTCCCGCCTACGTCTCGGTCTACGCTTATACGATTCCCAGTCGGCAAAGAGCTTAATAACGTTTTAAGAATTCGTTCGTTACTCGGCCCAACAACTTTAAAAGTCCATCTTAGTCTTCGCGACGCTATCACTTGAATAATATTAACCGCGTGAATCCTTCGCAATTCCGCGTTGTGTAATCTCCTAAATTCTCCAGTGGTCTCATTCTTTTTTGTGTATTAATTCCTTGAATATTCTGCAACACACCTTAAGACGCTGTTCATCCCTCAGCTTTAGCGACCACGTTTCAAAACAAAGTAAATAAATTACAAATAAAATATCACTGTGTTTAGCTATTATGAATTTATTATTCGTGTGAGGTTTGCAATGAAAATATAACATTAATTTTGTTTATATAAGCCAGATTAATACAACTTTTATTCTCATAGTAATGACATTGTACAATGTCCTCGTGCGGGACTTACAGCTTGACCGCTGCATGATATGATTTTTAATTAATACTTATATTAATTATTGGATTTTATAACTCAGAATCGGCTTGCAGTTTAACACTAAGCGAAGCAAGCAGATGAAAGAAACCATTTTCAGAATGCCAAAGACGGTGTCTTATCCGGCAAAGCACATCTGAGATTAATTAATTAGTAGAGAGACCATCATTGAAAAAAGTTGAGGAAGTACAGGAGTTGGCGTTTTTAAGTCTTGAGAGTCGGTGTAGAACTGATATATTCTTTTATATTTCTATGTTATCTTCTTCCTTATTATTTTTTATCTTACACAGAATGTGAGAATTGAACGATTCTCTCAGGTTGCGTAATGGGGACATCTTGTCCCAATGGTATACACTTCCTATTTGTGAAATCACGCCCAAAAAAAATTTCCTACAACAAGCGATATATTTCTTCTCTCATTGCAAGTCTTAGATATTGGAATTTTCGGTTTTTCACCTATCCGCCAGTTCTTTTTTGTTCCTTGGTGATAAGGTCTAGAATTCTGTATAGCCACATTAATTTTTCCACGAATAGATATAATGATATGAGGTTTCTGGCTGAGGAAACCCGGAGAACTGGCAAGCCTGGCTTTAATGCATCCTAGTGTGGGAGCTTAGTCCAAGTTCCGATATCCAATAGATGGGGTGGAACGTAAAAAAGATAGTAATGAAAATAAAGGGAACGAACGATACAACATAAAATACAATAAAAAGTATACAAATAATAACAAAATAAAATAAAATATAGAATTTATAACATAATTATACATTAGTAAATTAAAAAAAGGAAGATAGTCATAATGAACAGACTAATCATTTACAAAAACAGGAAGATAGTGATATTTAACAGAATATTGCAATAGTAATTTAGATATCTACAGGCCAATTGGCGGATATAATATTTAATATTTCATTAAATAGGTCCTTTCGCCTTCTTTACACCAGAAATAAATAAAGTGAATGACAATAAGAAATGGCAGTCTTGTTGAATCAAACCAGGTTCCACTTCTCCAAACCAGACTTATACATACTTCTGCTACTTATAAATTGCCACCTCCGAATCATTTTATTTCTAAACAATTTCATATTGTGGCCCTGCTGACAACGCTTCTTTCGAGAAAATATAACGTTTTCTTGAAAAAATTCAACTGCTTCGATCTCAGTTTCAGGAAAACCCCACATTGGCAATGTATTTAAGAACTATTAATCGAAAAATACCGGTAACCGCACTTGCATACAAACAATAACAAATGATAAAAAGTTGTAAGATTGCTATATTCCGCAGTGTTAGCAGTAGTGAGGCCCCTCTATTAGACAAGTACCCAAAAACATTTATTTCAAATAATAATTTTAACTTTATGTAATCACGATTCTCAAAATATTTTGGGCGGCAGAAATATATTGTGTTATGGAAAGTTTCATCACCAATTATTGTAAAGCTTCGTATGAAGATTTCTAAAAGATTTGATATTAAAAAATAATTATTTAGCGAGCCACTACCTTCATCTTCTCTAAATCATTTTGGTCAGTATTTAGTAATTGTTAGAATTAAAACAACTCCTAGACATGCAAACGTAGTCATATTTATAATAAAATCATGCAAATTTGCGCAAATTGAATCACTGTGTTTCATTAGGATATTTAGACAAATTAAATTGTTAATATGTACCAAAATTTCTTCAATTAAAAATGGATGGGTCTCATAGTGTCATACTGATTTTTCTCCTTACCTTTTCAGTACTTTTCCACTTCCAATATTTTTCATTGCTTTTTCATTTCCCTCGAGGATGTTTAGAAAATTTTCTGCGTTTACACTCTGAAAAAATAAAATAACAAGCAGTTATTATTATTGTAAACATATAAAACCAAAATATCTTCTTATTCAAAGACTAATGGTATGAAATTTGTATATTCATAAATTGTTTTCACTGCGGTTAGATGCGTAACATAAATAGAATCCATAACTTTTGTTTTTTATTATTATCATCATTAGGTATGTTTGTTTCTTATAAAAATGTTATGCGATCAAGTTTTTCATTTTATTAACTTTTTCGGATCAATATTGTATAATAAATTAACAAATTTTATAACACTTCCCAAGTAAAACTTTTTTAATTTACTTAGTTTTATATGTACCTTCATCTTTCAGTTTATATTCATTCATATACATCCTCCCTCCCTTTTAAAACAGATGCCTACGTATGTATATATGTATTATAGTGATTTGGTAAGAAGATACCTTGTTAAATTTATTTTATTTCTTTATTGAAAGATTATTACTTAAAATACCTTTTGTACTTTATTATCTCTGGAGGTTTTAGGGGGGATATAACCCTTTGAATAACATTAATGATAATGGTTTCAGAATTAGATCACCATTTTGCACAGAAACCTTTTTACTTTGCATTGATTAGTTATTTACTTTAGAAATTAATTTTACAATATTTGTGGTGGTTCACTTAGATACTATAATATGAGTTGGAAAAATTTCAATTAGAATTACTCCTAATATATCCTAATTATTAATGGTTATATTTCCGAGTATTTTTTGTTTCCTCTACTATTGCTTCCACTGTTCACTCAGGAACTTTGCAAGTGTTGGTTTGTTGAATGATATAAGATATGAAAAATCTGAAGAGATATTTCAATAGAATGGAACTATTATTATCCGCAAGTAAGTGGTATGAAAGTAACTATTACTTTCACAACGGAAATAGCCTGGTTTAAATTTAGGTTTGCTTAAAACTAAGGAACCATTATTTCGCAATTCCTAAAACTATTCCTTACTCATTTCTCATTTCGTTTTATATAAATGTTTTGTCTGTCAATAAAAATAATGGAATACAGTCCCTGGCCATATTAATGTGACCATTGGATAGATTCGTTCTTGTTACATGTTTGCATTATCTTTTTGTATGCGCAATGATGTAAATCGAGTTTAAATATTAGTTTTATGGGTAAGTTAGTTATCTGATAATAATATGAAATTGAAAAAAATAGTTTCGAAAATAAATCTTTATTTTTTTAAAAATATTTTTTGGTCTCACCAATTATAAATGTGTTGGTATCAATATCTATTTTACATATTGATGAAAAAAAACTATCAAAATAGTTAAAATATATTATACAAATAATAAATCAATACTAAACTTACTGAATCCGACTTGTATTTAATGAAAAAGAAACAATCCACAAAAATTTCAAATCTAAATTATGCACGCCGTCACTCGTAAAACAAAATGGCTGTACTAAAACCAATGCTGCCATTACTAAAAAAAAAATACTCTAAAAAACTTAAAACAGTGTTGCCATTACTTATAACAGCAATTTATTAAGGCACGCGAAAGTATATAAAAAAAATTAGGAAAAAACAGAAAGAAAATAATCTTTCTTAGTGGTCACATTAATATGGCCAGGTACTGTACGTGTAAAAATAATTTAGAATAATGTAATTTTGTCCCAACCGCAAAAATTAAGAATAATGGATCAGTCGTATCCAATAACAGTTTTGAAATTGAATACATTTTTTTCCTCACTATTGTTTATATTTTTTTTAACCAAAAAAAAAGAAGAATGAAAACAAAAAACTTGTTAAAATAAGATTAAGCCATAAAACCTTATACCAACCTCCCTACCCCCTATATTAATTTTTATACCATGAAATATAAACATTTAAAATATATTCTCATTACCAATAGATTACATTGTTCATAGATCAGGTTGAAATCATGATATTATTATAAATGTTACATTAAACTACGATAAAATACTTTTTAAACGTTTTTATAGATTTTTTAAAACCTCTTTCAAATCGTGATTACAATATGCACGGAATTAGTTTATATTATTTTCAAGTAACAACTAATTAATTCAACGTTTACGCGAGATGAATCCACGATTTCAAGCAAACTGATTGGTTGGAACATCGAATGTATTTAAATTGTTTTTTTTAATATTTAAGAGATTATCATCTATAACTTCCATGAATTCAGAAAAAATATATTTAAATAAACAAGACGTACTTGCTCACATGATACTAAAAATAAATTGAGAAATCACATGAAAGATCATTAATCCAAGAACAGGCACATTTATTCATTATAATTTTGAAAGAGATTCAATTTTTTAAATAAATCAATTCTTAAAACGAAAAAAAGTCTTTCACGATTCCATGTATCGTTGTTTGTTTGTTTCTTTTTTTTTTTAATAAAAAAATGATTTTTTTTCATGAATCACTGCTATGGAAATCTTTCCAGACATTAAACGATTAAGAAAAAAAAAAAAAATAAAACGTTAATATTATGTAAGTTAAAATGTATTTGCATTGCAAGACAAATGTACATAAGAAAATATATTTGTTGCTAGTTTTATCAGTTTCTCAAAATAGAACCTAAGAAATTTCTCTGCTATAATTGATGTGTATAAATATTTAATTAAAACAAATTGTATTTAGTGTTTAGCCTCATTGAGGATCGGAAAATTAAACAATTGTATTTCAAGGAGCATGAAACTCACATTGGAAATTGGTGAATCTCAAATTATAGTTTTTATTATTCAAACATACCGGCAGAGCTGGAGAAGGCTGTGCAGAATTCCTCCTCACACTGCTTAGGCGGTAAAGAGGATTGATTATGATGATGATGATTATTCAAACCTGATTATTTACGAACAATGCTTCAGCAATAACAATCTAAAGATCAACAAGTTTTCAGTACTATTTTGATTGTTTTATAATATTAATTAATAATGCGAGTTTATTTCTATTCATGTTATAAATATAGATCAAATAAGTGTTTTTTAATTTTATTTTCTAGATGCTACTTCTAAAAGATAAAAGAAGTTATGTGTTGATGATTTTCTGACAATTCTAGGTAAAAAATATTAAATTCACTTCAAATTAGTAAACACCTGTTGACAATCAGACCCTGTACCACCAAAAGATTTTAGACATCGGTTAATTTGTTAGTTTTAAATATGGCCTTGTCCTATGCGGAGGCGTTTGAAAATAATTATTAATTTAATATATATTGATGATTTTAATTAATTTTTAAAATAGCCTGACAGTGGGGTAGCTAAGTATGTATGACACTCACTTGTGCAGAAACTCCCGGATTCCAATTCGGCTTTGGCAGATAAATTATTCAATCTGTTAACATTCACGATGGAACCTGTGGGATCTCAAGTCCCTCATGGGTCATACCCAGCCTTATAAAGTGGATATCCTTAATTGAGAGACACCTGGAGTTTGAGCGTGATGTTGGCCAAATCACCTCTGTTCACAACCGTTGTCTTAGAAACAGTACAGTCTACAAGTACCCTACCCAAGACTCTTCATGGGTTGCAGAGATAAATTTCATTTTATTTTTTTGAAAGTATAACATGACGTCATACGTATCAGATCAATGTCAAAACGCCTTTTCAGTTGTCAAAGATGTAGAATTAGTGCTACTATTTTATTTTCTGGTATTTTTTTATTTTATCTGACCGTGAGAAGCAATTAAGACGGTTGGTTTATGTACACAGTATATACATGTGAATGTATTTCATTCACTAGGAAACAAAAATGGTCACTCAAGATTACTAACAGGTCGTAATTCTCTTTCGTTGGAGATGGTTAGCTATATTTCTCTTTTCTATTTCTAGTAATTTAGTATCCACTATTATTAACAATTACAAAAAAAAAATTAAAAACATAAAACTGATGCATTTTCACATATTAATTTATCAAAATTATAAAAAAAAAATATTAAGGAATAAAGTCTGCGTTGGTATGCTCAAATACTTAATCAACTTCTCCTTGTATACAATTCTTCTTGTAACATTTAGAACGCATTAATTTCGAAACATTGGAGCGGGATTCCCCATGAAATCACAATGTAAATATGGCATAGCTTATCATTGATTGCCCTAGTATAAATGGATAATAATGAAGGTTATTTGCAGTGTCTGATCATTGTGTATGTAAATCACTAAAGGCCTTTTATAAGTTGAGTTCGAGGTAAGTGGTTACTTGCTTCTTTTATAATGTTATACTCATTTTATGTTAAAGTGTCTTTATTTCGTCGAATTAGCTCATTAGAAACATGTCTAGAAAAAAAGCATGTCTATTTTTGAAAAAAAAAAAACTTGCAATATAAATTTTAAATTTTAATTAATTTATTTAAAACTTATTAATCCAAAGTTTGAAATGATGTTGAATGGGTGTCCTTCAAAGTGAGGCTGTTTTAAAAATCGTTTTTTTCCAAGTCTAAAAAGTAAAACCAGATGTGATATGTTATTAAATAGAAAATAAAAACATTTTAATTTGTAAGAATAATTATTTTTTCATAAATCTGATTATTTTAATAAGTACAAAAAAAAAGAAAGAAATATGACATATTAATCAATTATTATATCTTTATTTTACTTTTAACAAAAGTAGTTATCTATTTTGAGTCAAGAAAAGTAGTTTATTTTTTTTTTATTTTTTTTTACAATAATAAACAGCACAGCCATCGTCTCACAGAGATCGAACCCTTCCTCCGGTCACCCAAAAATCATCAAAAAAACAAGAAGAAAAAAACAAGGGGGTCATTTTCTGCTACGTCAACAGAGCTCATGACTTCACTAAAGTTTATCTATGTGTGCATATAAAACGCGCATAGAATATTAAAGTTGTGTGAATATAAAATACACAATACACACAAATACATGTTGTGTGTAAATAAAGTACACACAAATCGTAAGAACTAATAGTAATACCTTAATAAACTTCATTTATTTATCAAAACATAAGTTTAATATGATGTATTGGTTAGATAGAAAAGCCATATTGATTTAAAATTTTACTTAGGGTTGACTACAATGCCTGCCGATGTCTGATGCCCAAGTTATGTTAAAAGCCGAACATTCAGGTGTATCATCATCACTTTCAGTATGTATCATGGCACGCCTTTTTTTTGTTTAGTTTTATTAAAATGCTTCAGGTTTTTTCTTCGGATGAACTGGTAAACTTGAAATTACTGGATCTAGATTGATAGGTACATTTAGAATGTATCCTCGTTCGTTGAAATTCTATTGATTTTAAAAAATGAAACCCAAATATACGATACACAATATCGTAGATAGTAGATAAATAGGTAGCCAAACATATCTAACTCTGACCATTGCGTAGAAATTAGCAATGCGTAGCAGTTTCAACAGCTCTCAGGAAATATATCAACAACCCCGGTGAATAAGTGGTTAGGTCGGATTTTGTCCAGAGAGAGTTAACTGCTATCAGAAAACCGAAATCGTATCATTCTCGTAGTTTTTGGTTTGAAATGGAGTTGTAATATAAACAATAACTCGTTTTCAAGCCAATGCCTTACTTAGCCCCTAATGTTCTACGGAAATAACTCGATTCCGCTTACTTAAGTACAAGAAACTCATTTCGGAGAAAATCATGGTTAAACACTTATTCACCGGGGCTGTAGATATATAAGTTTTACTTTAATTTCTTAAGATTCAATTGTATACTCGTTAAACTTTCTTTTGGTGAAGTTTTAAGATAACATTGTACTCATAATCATGCTCTAGGAGTGAAAAAATTGTGAATTATGTTAAGTAACACACTAGTATAAATATGAAATTGACACTTTTACGATGTTAATACATTAATTTTACTTACAAATTCATGACGAATTGATTACTACCACATCCTCAATACCTAAATTCTTAAGCAAGACTAATGATTGCGGAAATGTGGGAAATTGGTTTTGTTTTAGGTTCAACTGGTATTATTTGATTGTTCAGGCATAACTATAGATTTAATTGAGTTTATTATTATTTGCATATTGTTAATAGGAATAAAAAGTTTATTAAATTTGAATAACACGAATTTAGACCATTTACATACTTATTTTATTAATAGCCAAGAAAATAAGATAAAGTAACTCTGTTTTTCTTGGCAATTTCAAATCCATACAAAAACTACATTGAACTAATTCACGCTATATTTTCCAAATTAAATAATTTATCAAAACAAAAATAGTTTCAGTAGACGACTTTTATCTCTCAAAAAATTCGTTTTAAAATATCTATGTAATTTATTGATGTATAAACGTGCATACATAAACTACGTAAAATACATTCATAATTTTTTAATGAAAAATAACTATTCAACTAATTTAATTAAAATGGTTTGTAATTAATTAATTTTTGCAACAATTTGTTCCACCTTTTTTTTAATTTGCAAAATATTTGCAAGGAGGTAAAAACAGACTGTAATAAAGTTATTTTTACTTTCGAGAATATTAATAAGGAAACGAATGAAAAGTTAAACCTGTTGTGGCTTAACTCGAAGCTACAAACTTCGGAACTGATACCATATATTATTTTGATCACTTAAAAAACCGATTACTTCAAAAGGATATGAAATGAAGTGAAATTTTTAAGCGCCATTATTATTGTTTCGTTTAACAATAATCAAATCAAATCTGTAATCATTCCTTAGGCTGTCGTTTCCAGTTCAGTCACAAGTTTTACCTTTTCATTCGTTTACCTTTTAATATTTTCCAAAAATACAAGCTCCCATGAGGTGTAGCATGAAACATAGAATGTAATTTTGGGATATGGTTTTATTTCGGTAATCGTTCAATCAAGAAATGAAAGTTCCAACCAACATTTCTTATAAGTATAAACATTGCCCACATTTACGTTCCATTTTCCATAATTAAAGCTCACGATGACTTGTATTATTTGAAAATATAAAAATTAAACGAATAAACAGTTAAAACTTGTTGTATCACAACTCGAAGCGACAGCCTGCGTAACAGATATCATCAAATCCAATAACAATTTTATGTAATTAATTTTTTAAATATTTTAATAGGAATTTTTTATTAATAATAGCTTCGATAACATCTTTAAATTTTAATTCGAGTACTATCACTTGGTAGTTTCTCAACTTGTCTTTGTCCATGCCATTATATATCATTCATTATATTTACTTCTTGTATTGTTATAATATAGTTGTGAATTTTAATAAATATATTTGTAAAAAAAAGTTTTCTACTGTTGAATGGAGAAGGGTGGGGGCGATACAAGGTGTAGGGACTCAGTCGCTTCCCAGGGGCCAGTCTGGGCACATCCATAACCCCTCTGCATCAGATCGTCTTACTTTTACAACTACGGTTAATTCAAACTAAATGGTTGTTATTTATTTTTTCAACCTGATTATTTATACGGTTAGTTGACCGAAATTAAAATTAATCAAGTGATTAATTTAGTGAGCCTGTTGAAGAAATCGATACTTTTGCCCGAATTCGACTCCTATTCACCATCACTCTGTAAGTAGATATACACAAAAGTTTTTAATAATAAATAATTTATCTGTGATTGACAATATAAATTTGAAGGCTTATTGTTAACGAGCACAAACAAAAAGTATTTTAATTTTGTTTTTATTGGATCAGTTTCATGTATACATTACCAAAATAAAATGTAATCATTATCAATACTAATGAATTACTCCTTATGTTCTTTTCTAAATTTTAAATAAATTTTATACAATACTTATTATATGCCATAATAAATAGCAAAAACCGCTATCCAAGCGATTTTAAAATTTTAAATATTTACTTAATTGAAGGGTAATGAAATTTTTAAAAAAATCGAAGGAATCGTTAAGTGAAAATGCTAATTACATTTAAACTTTAATTTCATCTAGATACTATAATGGCTTAGATGAAATTTGGTTTAATAAACTTACTAATATCGCATATTATGTAATAAAAGTTTATTCGTGCTAAATATATTTGCTCTTAGTAAAATTTTTTATTTATAATTTATATTACTATCTTTATATCACTAACTCATATTTCTCCACACGCAATTACCTTCATAGAAATTTTACAGCCAATATTGATTTATTTACTTTTTTCTGTTTTTATAAATTTACTTTTAAAGAGGTTATAAAAATGTTTCAAATGCTTGGCCATGTGATTGAAACCTTCCCTCTTTTGATGACCGACAATTGAATATGTAGAATAACTGCTTTCTCCTGTTCTGATTGAATTATGTATTAAAATTATACCAAAATAAATTTTAACAAATCCAAACTACTTGAATTAATTAACACGAAAATTACTTTATGACATTTATTTATATTATTTTATATTATTTATTTCCTTAATTCATCAATGTGTTCTGAAAAATATTGATAAAATAAGGAAAATTTTCTTTAATTATTTAAAAACCATGGGTCTTGTTTATCATTTGTCTTTTCAGTAATTCTTACCTATAGCAATATTTTTTAATGGTCTAACAAGCGTTAAAAATTAAATAAATATAATGAATCAAACAATAAATAGGAGATTCTAATCTGAATTACCGTCGATAACAGTCCGTTTTAAATAGGTTAATTCAAATTAATTATAAAAGAATATATACATTTTTCTCATAAATATTTTCCTACCTATATTTGAAAATAATTACGACTTTAATTAAGTATTAATTATAAGTGCATATATATGTAATGAAAATTTTGTTTAAAATTTGACATACCCTTTATTCAGTTGGCAGTGGCACAGCTTCTTCCGGTGAATACCGTATTGGGAAATGGGGACTAGAATTCTAACTCGTCAACTTTACAATAAGACTTAAACTATATTTACTATGGTGTACCATTCCTCTCCCATTCCCATGCTATGTAATAGCGCATTACGAAATAATTATAAATAAATTTTATGTTGTTATTTTCGATCAACAAAACGTTTTTAGCATTACCTGTTTAAAACTGTATTCACGTTCAAGTTCAAGTCAGTAAATGCATACATACATATAGAAATGATTCCAACGTTGATGAATTTTATATAATCCAAACGGTCTCCTCATATTGACTTAATTATAGAGAAAAAAAACACATCTTTCGCACTGATTACAATGAACCGTCAGACATAAAACCTTTGTAGTTAATTAATATTGTATTTGGGAAAACTTTGCCCAATTTTTCACAAAAGAAAAAATCAGTATTCAAACATATTTTGGCATTCCCAGGTGTAACCTTGGCATCAATAAGTTTTCAGCGCTCCGAGAATATCTTATCATTCAAAACAAATGTTTTCTTTATCAGACAAGAAAGTTTTTTTGTTGCGTTAAGGTTTAGTCCGTACAAGTAATTCATGTAGTTCTATAATGCGTTTTCGTTATAAGTTGTTTCTGTTCACGTATTTTTGTTGTTCTGCTGAAGATGCCAGGTTCGAATCCGGCATGTGAGAGATAATTTATTTAACACATTAACAATTATAGAACGACTCTCTGGGATCTGCAGTCCCTCTTTTGAACCACACAGCCTTTATGAAGTGGGTACTTTTAATTATGGTAAAAACCTGGCGGCTAAGCGTGATCTATCTCAATCTCTACATCATGTACTTAATTGAAGATCCTTCATGGGTTGTAATGGTACAGATTTTTTTTATTCTCTAAATTCCCATTATCAAAATATAGACGTACTGCAAGAATGGGTAGCACAAGAAGGATTGGGAAGACTGTAGAAGAACTATTTCTCTTGAACTTCCTATGAATCTGTTAAGATACCCAATAATTGAAGGAATATTAAGTTCATAGGTAAAGTTCTATTAGGACATAGGTTATGATCTACATAAAAGCCTCCATAATGTTCCTTACATAACATATTGCTGGTATATCAGGCATTGTATTGTTGGTTTGATCTGATATTCGGGTCCGATTATCAAAATCGAACAGAATTTTTTTAACAGAAAAAAACTGTCTGATAATTTTTTTTTAGCTCTGCTTCTATCAACGTGTTTATTATGTCGCACGTGTTTATTATAGTCCTTCCATCATAATCATTACTTCCTGCTTTCTATTTATTTATTAAATAAGGAAGTCGGGATTGATAAGACAAGTTTGAGTGTTTTAAACATATATCTTTTAACATAAACACACCACATCGTCATGCCTGTTAAATTTCTGTGTTCTGAGCCAATATAGGTGATTTTCTATTTCTTCTGTAGAAACTGAATTGAAAAATTAAAAAAATTATTTATTCATGAACTATTTTTCCGCCCTCCCTAATTAGTGTTCCTCTGCTTGTTAACCTACAATACGTATTAAGCAGAGAAATATTTAAGATTTGATACAAGCTGTGTAATTTTTAGACGAGGAAACTTAACTTATAGAAAAAAAATTGAAGTTGATATATTAATATCAGACAGTGTAATCATACAATCAATCAAATTTAAACTATATATCATTTATAGCAAATTAATAAATAATGTTAACTTTGCAGTTTATCAAGAATCTATCTGCAGAAAAGAAAAAAAACTCGCGTTGTTTAATTATTGTTATGTGTTATATATATATTTTAAAATGTACACTGTTGTATTTCAGAATATAGTAAACCTAAATAAAATATCAAACCATTCCGTTACTCAAACTGTTGTTTTTAGTTCTGTCGGTCCAGAGGCTACAATTGATCATCTGTAATTAATGTTTCTGACGCAATTCATGGAACGAGTCGCCGTAAATTAAAAGCCTATAAAACCGATCAAGCAGGCTGTTTATTGTCCGACTGACACAAATAAAATCTATACCGATAAATCGATTTCGAACACTGACGATTGAAAGCGATATAAATACATATAACGCTTAAATAAAATTTCCTAACAGCTTTTCTTTAATACTTTATGGCAGTCCAGTTTAAGACCACGCATTTAGGTACCGAAACGATTTATACTGAATATGTTAATGAGATTTCGTTGAAGCCTTTACAATCATCAAGTTTTGGAATGGAAATGTCAATAGTTGAGTAGGTCTCTTGGCCAATGTATTTTAATCTTTTCCTATCAAGCCCAGGTAAAAGAGAGTAGGAAAGCGGAAGAACGAGTGGATTTGGGTGATTTTGTGTCGACGAGTGGAATGTTATGTATTTGTTATGAATATATGTTTTTATAGTGGGAATGCTCATGTCGTTGTGTATGGTGTGATTCGAAATATACCATGGTGCATTAACAAAATTTCTGAGAATTTTGGACAGTGCTGTTTGTATATTATGTATTTGGACTTGTTTTGCTGAACCCCAAAGTTCAGCTCCATAGGTCCAATAGGTTTTGGTATACTGTTATAGTTCAGAAGATGTGATAGTTGTTTGTAGCGTCTTGTCAGTTCTTGTCTTTTTAATTTTGTATGTCTGTTCCATGTAAGTCTTTTGTCCAACTATAGTGCGAGATAACGTACATAGTTTTTGAAAGGTACTACTTTGACTGCTGGACACGAAGCTTTGCGTAGAGAAAAACTTACATGGCTCGATTTTGAGGCGTTTATTCTGATTTGGCATTTATAGAACCACTTTTCTAAATCAAATGAATGATTTTGAAGAGCTGTAGGTGCTAGATTTGGGTCACTGTGAGAAGAAATTATGGCTGTATCGTTATCGAAGGTATAGAGATGGTTGTGCATGGGTGCTCCGGAATATCAGAGGTGTAAATGGAATAGAGAATAGGGCTTAGAACACTGCCTTGGGTACACCCTTGTATTGAGGAAAGATGGAGGACATCGAAGAGTCAACGGAAGTACAGAAGAATCTTTCTTCCCCTTTTGATGATTTTTGAATGATAAGTCGAAATCGCAGTGCGATATTCTTTTTTATCAAAAACGATAGATATTGCATCCACGATACGATGGCACTGTTGTACAGTGGAGGGAAAAGAACGAAAGCCAAATTGGTGGTTTGGTATCACTCCGCTATTTTCGAGGATAGGCCTTATGCGATTAAGAAAAAGTTTTTCAAATAATTTAGCGATTATAGGGAGGAGTGCAATCGGACGATAAGATGAAGGATTAGTAACAGGTTTAGGTATTATTTTAATCGCGGAATGTTTCCAAAGCCTGTACAATAAGATCAATATAGTTTTTAAATATATAAAAATACACAATTAGTTGGCATCGACCTTTTTATTATTATGTAGAAATAATTATAAAATGGAAGCTCTAGTTTGTAGCTGATAACCTGTGCTGAGGGTCCCTGGTTCAAATCAAGTTCTGGCAGATAAATTATTTAAACTGTTAAAAAATCCGCAGAAATTCTTATGGCCCATTCGGCCTCAGGATGCATGAGCGTGATATCAGCCAAATCACTTCACTTCAAAACCGTTGATTTAGATTTAGTACAGTCTCTACCATGAAATCCTTCATTGTGGTACAATTTTTTTTCTTGATTATATTATACACTGAGCGATATTTTCGTCGAAAACTCGAATCATACTTTCTTTCACGTTATACAAATATATAATTAATCGGCAAGTGGATTTAAAAAAATCTTTAAACTCTAAAATTTAATAAATAATTGTTGCCGTATTAAAAAAAAGTTATTAATAATAAGTTCTTCTTCTTCTTATTTTTTTTACATCAGCTGTAGGTAGTTTTAATCTTTGGTAGCACTCGTCCGTTGCTGCACCCACATGGTCTGACCCCAACAGTTCTCCCGATTTATTTTCGTCACGTAGCCTACACGTGTTCCTTTTATTGTCAAATCTTTCTTTCAAGAAATCCTACTTTAATTCAAATATATTTTTAAACTATAACCATAACTAGCTCGATTATTATTATTATTTTTAAATTCTGCAAATTAGAATAAGCAGGCTCATTCAAGCTTTCAGTTTTATCTTATGTGGTATCGTATATTATTCTTTATACCAAACGAAAAAGTTGATAACGTTTTTTCTGATTAAAAAAAACTGTACCAGTACAACCCATGAAGGGTCTTGGGTTCAGTACGTGGTAGAGACTGTACTGTTTCTTGGAAAACGGTTCCGCAGGGAGATGATTTGTCCTAGATCACGCTCAACCGCCACATTTTCCTCCTTATTTTAAATGCCTGCTTTATAGAGGCTGGGTGAACCCCAGGAGGGTCCTAGATCCCATAGGATATTTTCACTTATGAAAATTATAATATAATAGCTCATTTAAGCTTTCGATTACAAGTGGTATCATATATTATTCTTTATTTCAAACTAAAAGTTGATTTTTTTTTTCTTGTTAAATTTCATATCACGTATAAATGATAGCTGAGTTTATTTATAAAATATTTATAGATCGATACAGGTGAATAGATGAATAATTAAATTTTCAAAAAAAGTTAATATAACTAAAACTAAACAAAATATCTGTTAATAACTACTTAAAACATATATTCATATTTTAAATATTTTTGTATAGTGTTGTGGTGGAATTATTTATTTTATTGTTTAAAGTGGTCCATGAATTCAATTTATAGTATTTTATTTTGTATGGACTGCTTCATTAGATAGTTAATTTCTTAAGCGTTTTAAGAACTTGAAAAATTGAGAACTGATCCGATCTGAGGTTGCTAGGAGGTAAGATATTCGATATTCTACTGATTTATTTACTGGTTTATTTGATATATTTTAATCTATTCGGAGACTAGATGTAGTGAGGAGATAATACAAATAGATTTTACGTATATAAACTATTTACAATTTTCTGAAACTAATCGTGTATACATATGTTATTTTACAAAGGATTGTCAGAAAGTGCATTAAAAAAAGCAATATGTACGAATTAAATGTCTCTATTTTAAAGATTTATAAACACTGACTGTATTACATTTTGGCTGTAGGCGGAAGAGAATTTTACGTTATGTAGGTTAACCAAGTTTGATAAGCAGGTCAAGAACAATTCTTATCTATTTTTTTTAATATTTTTTTATATCGTATAATACAGGGAGAAAAGATTACAGGTCAACCGAAATGATTTCAATTGACCATTTTATTCTGATTCTTTCTGATAAATCGATTTAGATTTATTGAAAACGTTATTCGGAAATTTCCATTATTTTAGAGCGAACGTTCTTTTAAAAATATCTGCCGCATGTGTTGCACTGCTTATATGTGCACATATTTTATATATATATATATATATATATATATATATATATATATATATATATATATATATATATATGTATATAAACACTTTTATTGACGTTTGTATCTCTAAGTCGATTGGGACCAAATGTTCCTTAAATTCGTGATCTACATTGTATTTGTAGAAATTTTTATATTTTGTATCTAAGGCAGCATTTTTTTTTATTAGCCCTGAATTATCAAAAATCTATTTTGCAATCACGACCAAATTTTATATTTGAAGGCTTTATTTTTTTAAATGCCATTTTATATTACTGCGTGCTGTTGGCAACTAACTTAACAGCTAAACAAATAAATACATAGCTGGCTGTATGGATGGAAATATTCAATGCCATAAAAAAAAAAAAAAAAAAATTAATGAAATGATTGTTAAGAGAAAATAAAATTTTTAATGAATTAAATTGCTTTTTCATTGAAAAAAGAATATATTCAATAAATGTAACTTAGTTTTCATTAATCTCTCTAGCTTGAATTTTCAAGAATTTCGAAGAGTCTTGACCCTTTGGTAATGAGATTAATAACTTTATTATGACCTATTATTTACAGAATTATTTCTACATTATATATTAAAAAAAAAATATATATGTATATATATATATATATATATATATATATATATATTACACGTTTTTGTCTCGACATATATAGTAATTATTTTCGAAATCTAATTATCACAATCACCCTAGAAGAAAAATTAAAGGTGAAAAATCAAAAGTGAATCACTTACTTCACCTTTGTAGTCAATAACTACTCCTTTGTAAACATCTGGCCCATCTGGTCGATTCTTGATAGTTCCTTTATCTGGATTACTGAAATAAAAAAAAAGTTTATTATAAATAAACTAATAAAAGTTTATTACTTTCACCTCTATTTAATATTTATTCATAACAAGAACGTCTGTTCCTATCTACTACTATAACCTGTGAAAGTTTCAATACAAATTAAGGACATTATTTTTTGAGAAAATGTACATGTAGAAAAGGTGGAGATAGGATGAACCATCCGGTTTCCTCTCCACCTATATAAAAATAAGTTACACTAAGTTAAGGTTAATTTTGAACGAAGAACGGCGCCTTAAGGTGTTCGAAAATAAGGTATAATGTAGAATACGAGGGTGGTCTGAAAAGTTTCTGCCGAACATCGCCAAAGTTCACCAAATGGTGCTATACGACCGCCGAATGAAAGTGAGATAGCAGAGATTATGAACATGTAAAAAGAACGTGTTTGTTACATGTTAAATCAAAATTTAGATATGAGAAAGCTGTCCGCACGTTGGGTGGTTTGTCAAAAATGTGTTCGAATAAACATTTCCAACGCTCTGTTGGCGCGGTTTAGGCGCAATAAATCCAAGTTTTGGCGGCGATTAATTACTGTAGATGAAACTTGGATACGCCATTATACGCCCGAAACAAAAATACAGTCCAAACAGTGGACTGCAAACGGGAAGCCTTTTAAAAAAAAAGCAAAAACTGTTTTCTCGGCTGGGAAAATGATGGTGACTATTTTCTGGGATAGCCATGGAGTTATTTTAATCGATTATCTTCAAAAAGGAAAAAATATTATAGGAGCATACTACGCATCATTTCTCGACAAGCTAAGGGCAGAACTTGCGGACATTTGTAGAAAAAAAAATCCTGTTTCACCAAGACCACGCACCGTCTCACACCTCAGCGGTTGCCGTAGCGAAAATCCACGAATTAAGGTTTGAACTGCGTGACCAACCACCTTACTCACCAGATCTAGCCCCAAGCGACTTCTTTTAGTTCCCTCATTTAAAAATTGCACTCGGAGGACAGAGATTTTCGTTAAATGAAAAGGCAATCACCTTCGTGAACAATTATTTTGCAGAGCAAAACGCAGAGTACTTTTTGGTCGGGTTACAGAGATGGGAGCATCGCTGGGAGAAGTGTGTAGAGTTACAAGGAGACTATGTTAAAAATAAATTAAAAAATGTCTTGTATTTTTGTTAGGTCGGAAACTTTTCAGACCACCCTCGTATACGGTTTGGAAAAGGATGAGTCCACTGCAGGTTACAAAATGCAGAATTACCCTATTAAAGTAATTATAACAAAACAATCGTGAAGATTGAGATGGACCTACACAGTTGTCAGTCTATAACGAAAGAATTCCTAAAAAGTAGCTGAATCTGGACAGAGGCGTAGGTGGGAGGATTGCGTTAAAGGTGATGAAACGGCTTTGTTGGGGTTGGGCGGTGTTGGACGAAAATGTGCTAAAAACTACCTTCGGTTCAGCTCAGCTTTTTAAAGATTATTATTGTGTTTTTCAATAATGTTTTGCTTACGTTACAGTTACATTCATCTTCTTTACAAAGGTTGTTCAATGATGAGAATCATCTACCTCTAGAACATTTAAAAAGAGTATTTGGGATATTTTTCGAAACCACTTAGAAAATTAAGAAATTAAATAAATGTAGGAAGTTTTGTGATTATAACTAACAAAAAAAAACTTATAAAAAATCTCAGATTTTGATCATCTTTATATTTTATTATATATGTTACTAGTCATTGAATCATTGAAGGACCCCTTCGATGATCGATTAAATCGATTTACAGTTCGACCTGTTATCAACAATAGGGCTGGTTGTCATATAACAACGTTAACATAGATTCGGGATTACGTACTTACTGTAACATAAAATGTGGATAATTTGACCTTCAGTTTACGTAAGGTGTTACGCAAAGTGAAGGTCATTGGTTCAAAAACCCGTATAAAATGTTCTTCTTTTTTAAAATTCTTTAATTGCTACTTAGGAAGATATTGCATTCATTATTTAAAAAAAATTAAAATGGATTACAATTTTTCCATCAAAAATAGTGTGATTAGTATCATTATGACAAAATAATAAATTTAAAATTACAAAGTTATGGCACAACCTCATTCAAAACGTCCCATTCAAAAATATTATTAAAAAAACATTAATGTGATCTACAATGAATGAATAATAAATAAGTATAGCCATTTTGATTGCGTTTAATTATAATTGCAATAAAGTAAATAAACAGCCATTTTATACTACAACTGTTTGCCTATACCAGTTATTTATAATCCTATTTGTATGATAATTGTTATTATTTTATTTGTTTTGATTTCAATAACACTTTCAGCTTTTTTGTATCGAATATTAAATTGTAAAAAAATGTAATAAGAGATCAATAATGTCCATAGAAAAAATTTCAATAAAATAATTTCATCCATAATATAAAAAAAAAAATTAATGAATCCAACAACAAATCATTTATAAATATTTATTTTAAAAAATGTATAATTGGGACTCAAATTGAAGTTGTTTGTTGAAGAGGAATCAATTTATTTTTTTTATTTATAAGTGGTTCAAAAAAATCAAAACATATTTAAAAATAAATTAATGTGCTCAACTTCGCAGGATTTGTTGCTCTGCAACTGCACATCCATATAATGTATTGTCTCTTTTTTGGTAATCCTTTTCGACACAAGTTAAAAACATAATTATGATGTACTCATTCGACGCAGAATTCGACTTTATTTAATTCATTATATAATAACTTCTTCAATTGAATATCTCTTATGTATTGCCAGAGTAGAGTACAAAATATTCCTAACATTTAATGTTTTTTGGCCACCATTTTGTATTCCAGCTGCAGTAAGTTGGCAGACATGCATTTTTCATACAAGCCCTATTAATTTATATACCTTAATATGAAAGAAGGCTTCTTTATAATGGGCTTCCGAACTAATAATACTCTACGTTAAAAATGCGTTTTTCATTAAAATTGGAAACAGATTAATTGAACGAATTCAATAATGTTCACTGTGTAATGATCAGTAGCCGGCTTTTGAAATTATATTGCGTCAATAAAAAAAATAAATGGACTACTGAAAAGTTTCAAAAATTTCTTTGAGTTATACATAGTATCAACGCAATCGGCCTTTTCGTAACAAAGCAATTCTAGTAATTATCAAGGGCCATAAAGGGATTTAATGGCAATAAGAGAACAATAATGAGGAAGGTATCTGATTAATCATCAAACGCAAGGTCTCAGGCTTGTAGAACGCAGCATTTCATACAAAATAGTTTGGTATTATGGGTGCTTGGTCTTCAGTTATGACCAAGGCAGTTACAGATCCAAAAATTTCGAGGGTTAACCCCCACGTCCCACGACATAGAAAATTTAAATAAATTATTTGTACATTAGAGCCGAATTAGTTGTTTATAAAGAACATATCCCACGAGGCTCCGTGACTTATAAAAAATAAAATAATAGAATTCAATCAAATGCATTTTACTTAGTAGAGTGAAATATGTTTGATTCATATCCAAGTATGAACCAAAAAGGCACAAATATTGGATTTAAAATGAAAATTAGAGAGTGTTTTTTAAATTGATATTCATATATCCAGCTTGTAATTTTGCATTTTAATTTCAAATAATAAGATTAAATAGTTTTTTTTGGCTCAAAACACTCAAATATCCCGGTGTATGGTCCATCCATTACACAGTTGCCCACAATTTTATAATGCCCAGGACCCTACAATGTCTGTCACTACTTAAGCAAAAATTGTAAAATGTTTCATAAATAATTATTTCTGTATACTGCCTTCTATTGCCCCCCAAGTGTGTTATTTATGTCCTCAAAAGGCTCTGATTTTCTAAAAAAAAAAAAAATTTGTACCACTACAACCCGTGAACGGGTCTGGGGTTCAGTACATGGTAGGGACTGTACTGTTTCATGGACAATGGTTCTGCAAGGAGGTGACCTGTCACCCTCAACTGCCAGATTTCCCCCCTTATTTTAAATACCTGCTTTATAGAGGCTGGGTGAACCCCAGGAGGGTCCTAGATCCCATAGGATATTTCCACTTATGAAAATTATAATATACTAGCTCATTTAAGCTTTCGATTATATTCCAAGTGGTATTCGGTTCTGCAAGGAGGTGACTTGTCCAAGGTCACGCTCAACTGCCAGACCCCCACCCTTATTTTGGATACCCTATTTTTATAATATTTTATAGAGGCTGGGTAAGGCCAAGGAGGGTCCTAGATCCTATATGATCCATTTCCGGCTGCAAACAGACTAAATGAATGTCTTGTCCGCAGCGGGATTTGAACCAAAGGTTCTGCTTAAGGTTAAGTACCAACTAAGCCAATAAAAATAATAATTACTAGACAACGGAGGCATCACATATTCAAACCATTTCCGTTAATGTTGATAAGCACGAACTATTTTTAAAAAATAAAATTCACAAAGCTTACAATTAAAGTTCCTATTTTTCATATTTTCGGTAAATTATCTCTTATTGTTATGAGGCAATGAGTTTTGCAAATAGAAACATAATTGAGTATATGTGTGTATATATATATATATATATAAAATTATTTTCTAAAATATATTATAATTATATATTTTAGTCACCAATTGAAAAATAAAATTGAGTTTCTGGGGGTGATATGTTAATAGCCATGGTCAGTAACTAAACAATATAACATTTGTTAAGAATACACTTCTAAGTAGCCCCATGCTATCATTATGACTTTTTATTTTGTTAATTAAAGATAATATACTCTGATGAAAATTGCATGTAAGTAACCAGTTGACCAATTTCAACCTATTTTTTAAGAATGCTATGTTAACACCCAACTGCAGGAGCTGGACGACATAACACTTGTTAATAACAGGCTGCTAAGTAGCCTCTGTACTATATTTAGGAATGTCTATTTGTTTAATTAAATATAATATACCCTGACAACAAATGCAAGCAATAAGTAACCAGTTAAAAAATATGAGTCAATCTCTAGGGATGCTAAGTCACCCCATCTATAGGATTTTTTTATTATTTTAATTAAATATAATATAGTCCGATAAAAATTGCATATAATTAGTAACCTGATGAAAAATATCAGTCAATCTCTAGGGATGCTATGTTAACAGTCAAGGTCAAGAACTGAGTGATATAACCCTTTTTAACAATATATTGCTAAATAGCCCCATGCTATCTTTAGTACTTTTATTTTGTTAATTAAATATAACATACTCTGACGAAAATTGCATATAATTAGTAACCAGTTGAAATATATCTGTAAATTTCCGGGAATGTTATGCTAATAACCAAGGTCAATGATATAACACTTGTTAATAACAGGTTGCTAAGTAGCCCCCATGCTATCTTTAGGACTCTATTTTGTTAATTTCATTACACACAATTAACAATTATACAACTTCAAGTTTCAACTCTTTGATAATTCATTCGAACTTGAAGCGAAGAGAATATATATTATAGATCAGATTATTGTTTATCTGTGGTTTATACTATGTCTTTTTAAAAGTAGTTATAATTTTGTTTGTTGTTCTATGATTTTAATTAAAAATAATTACAGTCTAAATATAGATATGTAGATCCTAAAAATAAACTATCAATGCATTTTTATAAATTGATAAGTGTGTGGCAAAATTTATGTTCAGAAAATTTTGATTTTGCGCAATGCTCTTCACAAAAGCTTTCATTTTAACTTTTAAACTTATGAAACTCTGCAGTAAAATGAAACAAGTGATTTATAAAATTTGTTCTCAGAAATCTCACCTCCATTTTATGATTTTATAGTTGTTTTTTTTTTTATATAGCCAACAAACATATTTTTGAAGAATTAGAAAAGAATTGAAGCTGTTCTTTCGTTGCTTAAACACTGTTAGTTATATGGATATTTTTAAGATATTTATCGATTTTCTTGAATATTACTTTTAATTAAATTTAATTGGGTTTATATTAACAGCAGATACTAAATGCTATTATTTTTTAAATGATTTAAACTAAAGTTACATGATTCATTACTTACAATGAGCTGTTGGCAATATCGTCATACATCATAGTGATGATTCTCTCCTTCTTAACACCTTTTTGGATAAGGATGTGGTACGCATGACAGATATCGGCCTGCACATACGAAATAAGTAAACAATATACATCAACTTTTTTTTAATTATTTGATTTTTTCATTATTACCACAAAAATAAAAAAAACATTTTTCTTCTCTCTAAACAAAAAAATTTCTATGCCTCCTTTTTTGACATCAAAATGCGTATATAACCATTTCTAAAAAACAATTTTACCATTTCTGATTTATATCTAAAATCCATTATTTCTTAAAAGGTTCCATTTAAACTAGTTAATTTATAATATCCACCCATTATTTAATAAAATCTTACGTTCCTAATTACCCGGTAATATCAGGGGAGCACATTATTTGAAGTAATGTATCATATAAAATATTTTAATACTAAACTAAACAACAAAAAACCCGGCGTACCTGGAATTTTGTCGTTTTTTTCTTCTTAGTGCAAATAATTTAATTTTTTCTGTATGTGCCAAGTAAAGTATACATTATATGAGATAATAGATGGACACAGATTGAAAAACAAGAAATATCTGAATAGGAAAACAATTTCAGATACTTTTCAGTAACAATTTCAGACATTCAACACCCCAGAACCGCGCTAGTGGAAGAATGGGACTGCATCAAACAGGAAAGAGTTTCCAGCTTAATCAGCAACATACCAAGGAGAATCCAGGCTGTGATGCAAGCAAGGAGGGGAATCACCCGTTATTAAAAAAATAAAATAAAAATAATAACAGAAATTTAATGAAGAAAAATTGCCGAAAAATATTTTATTATTTTATACAAGTTTGGAGTTTTTGTGATTAAAATTGTTTTTCTATTCAGATATTTCTTTTTGTCAATCTGTTTCCATCTGTTATCTCATATGATGAATACTTTACTTGGCACTTACAGAAAAAATTAAATTATTCGCACTAGGAAGAAAAAAACGACAAAATTCCAGGTGCGCCGGTTTTTTTGCTGTTGAGTTTAGTTTAAAACATAATTTTCATCCAAAGATAAATCTAATTAGTATTAAAATCTTAATTAATAACCCAATCTTAATGAGTGATTAGGTAATTCAGCTTATTAATGTTTTTACCTAATTAAAATTTATTTATAATTAATAATAGAATAAAACAATTGATATTTAATTGTGACCTTATGAAAAAATTGTGAAGAAAATCTAATAATCATATCTTTTTAAAGAATACTTGGGTCAAGTGGGACAATTTTGAAAAAAAAATCATTAATTCAAAGTTTAATTTAAATTTTAATATAGTAGCTGTATCTGATTTAGAAAAAAATAAAATAAAATAAAAACTAGACCATTGAACTCTACTGTTTGACATATTTCTGAATCCATCCATTTTAAGCATTTGCAGTACAACGTGATGATCACAGTTGCTTCTGAAAAATTGGACAATTGAGAACGTACCTTCTAAAATAGTTTTTACGAAATTCTCTGAAGGATTAATCATTGAGTAAGATGAAATAATAAAATGACAAATAAGACAAAAGATAAAGACAAAAACTATTTAACAGGTGTAAGATCGATGTTAGTTTGATCAGAAATGGCAGAGTCGATTTTGAAAAAGTGGTAAAAAAAATCGTAAAACTAAAAATATTAAATGACACTTCTTATAAGTCATTTTAGGCGAAAATTGTTCCTTGGATTACACCCATTTTAAGTATGCGATCAAATTTATTACAATTTTCAACAAACTCACACAAATACACTAGTATACTAGTACATTGAAGTATAAGTAACTTTTTAAAATTAATTAACTATTACACATATTTTAAATAACATCTCAAATACCTGATGCCTGTAGTTGTACCATCCATTCGAACCTGCAACGAGAACTACCCAAGTGTCTGGCCCCAAAACGGCACCTTCTCCCAAAACATAACCCAGACACACCACGAAGCACAAGGCTGATAAATAGGCTGTGGGAAGAATAATTTATCGTAGTAACTATTTCTTAAATTAATTATAGTTTAACTATAATTAAAATAACAATGAATAATAATAATGAAAATAAATTATTACATAGAACACCTCATTAAAATTTGCCCAGTACATATATTTACTGTAGTCCACCAATTCCTTAATAAAGATATGTACTGTTAAAGTGTATAGATATAAAGTTTATTAAAAAAAAAGATATATATTTATGTATCATGATCAAGTATGCAGGAAAACATTACAAGAACTGCATCTCGAACTGTTTTGTACGCCAGAATCAACCTTTAAGGTGATATGCCACGATACAGCACAAAAGATAAAAACTTCCTTGTGGCGGTTTTTCTGTTAATTCCCATCATTCAATTAATTTCATTTGCCATAATCAGTTTAGCAAGATATATTCTAGCTACGGAAAATAAACTTACGTTTTCAATACAATGTAAATATTACATTCATACAGTTAATTTTTTTTATTGCATTGGCATAGGTTTCATAGGCTATACGAATTAACGTTGTACTTGAAATATTAACATTAATTAACTCACAAAAGACTTCATTGGTTTCTTCTTAGACCGTGTTGATAAATTTTTCGTCAACGTTTCGCCAGCCATGCAGCTGACTTCTTGAGGGCTGAAATGAGAATTTATCAACACGGTCTAAACCAGACGAAACCAATCAAGTCTTTTGTAATAATAGTGGCCGTGGAAACCTAAAAGAGTAATTAATTAACTTATTAAATTACATTATCTGTTATATTGCATTACTCTACATTACATTTTATTACTTTCCAATAAATTTCATAATATTTCGTTGAGGTACCCCAGCCATAGATAATCCATGATATCCATTATTTACAATATTGTTAATATTTCGATGAAGTTTTAAGACTTATTATTACAACTGAACAGTTTCTGATGCAGTTAATTAGTTCTTCAGTTTCTCGCCATTTTCAAATGTTATTAAGATGGCATCATTGATCGCATTTGGAGGAGACTGAAGAATTTTAATTCTAAAAAAGTGGGTATAAAAAAAATCTTTGTAGAGGAAACCCGATTCCACAATTCTTTCTATTATTTTTTTTTTTGGTATACCAACTGAAAAACCTCAACTTCATTTATTTGTATTCAAAGATTAATAAAAAAAAAAGTTTTCCTGAAAGTATGGGTTTGCAGTAATTGCTTTCATAGTTATAAATTTTCTGCAGCTGCAGAAGGCTGGGAAAATAGTTTACAAATAAAGCCTGGTAATACAAATAAGACAAACTTTTTCAATATCTATATCCGTATAATGCATAGAGTTTAGCCAAACCATAATTCTTAAATGCAATTTTGTCTACTCTAAGAAGGTATCGTTAGAAATCAATTACCTTGAATAGTTTTTGAGTGATCGCCGCAAATTAAATAAAAAAGATTGCCTTATAAAAAAATTCAAAACTAAAACTAAAATGAAATTCAAAATTGAAAAGTTAAACTGGTCAACAAGAGCTAATTTTTTTTATTAATCTTAATACTTTAATAATTTAACTTTATAACACTAAGTTTACCTATTAATTGAATATTATAAAACCGTAGCTAGAAAAAAAAAAACATTTAATTCATGGTACTAGATGGAGTAATTTGTTTAAAATAATTATCGTATTGCTTAAATCATATATATGAATTACTTCAATAGTCAATCTCGAATTGTATTTCTTCTATGAATACATAAATTTCCCTCTTTAAATGACTAAAAGTATGGATAAGTGTCGTGTAGACCTCATTTCTAGCTTTGTTTTAATTATTGAAATTGATCGTACATAATTTAAGTTATTAACTAATCTTTACGTTAAAACATTTTTAAATAATATATTGAACCATTTACACGAACTAATGTTAATAAAGTATTTTGTTAGAAGTTATTTTTAACAAAAATTCGTCTGTGTAGTAAGACGAAAATCGAAAGTATCACTACGTACCTGCCATTTTGAGAAGCGTACCTAAGCCAGATGGATACTAAAGCCGATATATATACATGCACAGATATGTATACATAGATATCATGTACATCAATCTAAACTGAAGTGGTTGTTTGAAAAACACTTGATGTAATTCTACTGATTTGTAAAGGAGGGGTAAAATAAACAGGCGCAATTCTCAATTGTCTTGAATCACCCTTGTTATATTGTTTAAAAAAAATGTTTATTGTGACGTTTCAAGTGTTTTATCATGTTGTTCCCGACTTTCACCAAGTAAATATTTTAAAATATTCGAAAGGATTTTTGGAATTCTGTGATTAACATTTGTCTGGTTTATTTATTACCTAGCTTATGCCCGCGACCTTATCCGCATTGATTTTAAATAGAAATTTATGTTGAGTTTAAACGGAGAGTGAATTTTGAATTCCATAAATCAACTCCATGTTAACATCAATGACTTAAAGCATTTGTGAATTCAGCCAGCCTACCAATGCTTATCCCTTTGTTGATAGATTTTAATAAACTGTTCTATTAAATATTAAATAGCATAATTACAGAACTATCGATAACTACTATTAAAATCCATATTGTAATATCCAAAACTGTAATATCTAGCCTGCTTACTTATTTTCACATCTCTAACTTAACATGATACGATTTCCCGTGTTTTACATTTTCGGGATCGATTTTCAAAAAATAAAAAATCACATATTTCTTTGATTTTAATGTAGAAGTAAAATATAAAATTTCATAATGCTAGCTTTAAAAGTGACGTTTTTTTATAAACGTTTGTCACCCACTTCACCATCTCAGGGGACGAATTTTCAAAAGTCCTTTCTTAGTGCACGCTGGCCTTATAAAATGTACCTACTGTCCAAATTTCAAGACTGTAGCTTATGCCATTTTGGCTCTGCGATGGTATTTTCAGTCAGGACGAACTCTTTTAGATATACAGATAACATGAGACGCTTTCTCGTATTTTACACTTTTAGGGGCCGATTTCAAAAAATAAAAAAACACATATTTCTTTAATTTTAATGTAGAAGCAAAATATAAAATTTCAATGCGCTCGCTTTAAAAATGACGTTTTTTTATTACAAACGTTTGTCACCCTTTTCAGCCTCTTAGGGGACGAATTTTCAAAAGTGCACGTTGGGTTTATAAAATGTACCTACTGTTCAAATTTCAAGAATGTAGGTTATGCCGTTTTGGCTCTGCGATGGTCTTTTCAATCAGGACGAACTCTTTTATATATATATATATATATATATATATATATATATATATATATATATATATAACATGATACGATTTCTCGTAATTTTTTTTTTACGGATCGATTTTAAAAATAAAAAACACATATTTCTTTATTTTTAATGTAGAAGCTAAATCTAAAATTTCATAATGCTAGCTTTAAAAATTACGTTGTTTTTTTACAAACGTTTGTCACCCTCTTCACCCTTTTAGGGGACAAATTTTCAAAAGTCCTTTCTTAGTGCACGTTGGGCTTATAAAATGTACCTACTGTCCAAATTTCAAGAATGTAGGTTATGCCGTTTTGGCTCTGCGATGGTCTTTTCAATCAGGACGAACTCTTTTATATATATATATATATATATATATATATATATATAACATGATACGATATCTCGTAATTTTTTTTTTTTACGGATCGATTTTAAAAATAAAAAACACATATTTCTTTATTTTTAATGTAGAAGCTAAATCTAAAATTTCATAATGCTAGCTTTAAAAATTACTTTGTTTTTTTTACAAACGTTTGTCACCCTCTTCACCCTTTTAGGGGACAAATTTTCAAAAGTCCTTTCTTAGTGCACGTTGGGCTTATAAAATGTACCTACTGTCCAAATTTCAAGAATGTAGGTTATGCCGTTTTGGCTCTGCGATGGTCTTTTCAATCAGGACGAACTCTTTTATATATATATATATATATATATATATA
Source organism: Arma custos (assembly GCA_037127475.1). Classification (NCBI taxonomy): domain Eukaryota; kingdom Metazoa; phylum Arthropoda; class Insecta; order Hemiptera; family Pentatomidae; genus Arma; species Arma custos. The sequence continues at coordinate 3,397,722 of CM073761.1, read as the reverse complement.
TATATATATATATATATATATATATATATATATAACTTGATACGATTTCTCGTAATTTTTTTTTTTACGGATCGATTTTAAAAATAAAAAACACATATTTCTTTATTTTTAATGTAGAAGCTAAATCTAAAATTTCATAATGCTAGCTTTAAAAATTACGTTGTTTTTTTTACAAACGTTTGTCACCCTCTTCACCCTTTTAGGGGACAAATTTTCAAAAATTCTTTCTTAGTGCGTGTGGCCTTATAAAATGCACCTACTGTTCAAATTTCAAGTCTGTAGCTTATGCCGTTTTTGCTCTGCGATGGTCTTTTCAGTCAGGACGAACTCTTTTATATATATAGATAATAGTTTAAATTCTTATATATTACAGCTATCCATCACTTGTCCATTTAATGCATAATAAAGAAGGGGAAATATACACTGAGACAAAATTTTAAATTATACAAACTAGTCTACACATGCTAGCCCTGGTCAAAAATATTTTTCAGGGGGTGCATTCTTAATTTGTCTGTTCCTTATTTAATCCTCTCTAGCAAACTCAACACTATTTTGGTCAAATAAAATTGTTATATACTTGTATAAATTTTAGGCAATATATTTATAAACAAATATAATAACCTTAAGTACTGGGTTTCGGTCAATATGCATAAAAAAAAAGAAACAATTATTTTTTACTTAAAATAAAAATAATATTTTGCATTAAATTTAGTTCCCTCTCAATCCTACCCTTCTGTTTCAAGTTACATTTTCACCCTGCTCCAAATGATCCAGCCAGAAAACATGTAATCTCTAAATAAAGCTTTCGATACACACAACTTATAAGTTCAAAACCATTTTTCCGAAAATTAATCTCACAGACTTGATCCTGAATAAAAACCTTTTGTATTCCCTTTCTATGCATTTTGTAATGTGTGCGAGATTTCTCCTCAACTGCCTTAAGCAAAATGAACATAAATCATATTTTTCGTCCAAAAGTATGCTTGATTCAAAGCTTCGGCACCAATTTGGAGACAAAATGAACTCTCAGTGTTATTTTAGTACCAAACTCCAACCTGGTATTGCTTTTTGGCATCCTCCAGATTCTTTCTCCTCTTAGCATAACTCCAACATAGATACACCTGAGAATTGTTTTTACAAAAGACAACAGATTCTGCTCCCAAGGTGAAACAATAGTCCAGCAAGACTGGAAGAATTATTTTTTTTGTACAGGTGCATCTGTGAAACTGCAAAGCCAAAGATAAATCGATTTGCTGCTATTCGATTTGAATTTTCGAATTAAAAATAAATAATGTAGAACAACAGTAAAGTCCCATTATTACAACTGCATTTAAACTGTTAAAATGTAGTTTATGTTTTAAAATTAACAGCCTATTACAATTCCAGTAATTTTCAAAATCTCTGCATGATACAGTGACAAAACAAAGTGCTTGAACGATAAACAGAAAATGCTCACGAAAATAAAAAACTGTTCAGTATTCCTGTAAAAACAGCTGCCATCTTATTTTTAAGTATGAGGCAGTTACAATTGATGTCATTATTTGCTTATTTATTCACTTATCTTTAATAACAGAATTCTCTCGATAATCAGTTTTGAACAATTCCAATAACTAAGAGGCATCCCCTATTGCCGCATCAACTGAGGACAATAATGAAAAAAATTGGGGGCAGCCTGCGAAAATATCTCGGGTCTGTTTCGGAAAACGCATGCAGATTACTTATTCGGTAATTATGAGTACTTATATGAATAACTCCATATGTTTGAGAAATTTAACATGTAACCTAATTATAAATCCTAATTAACATATGACTTCATTCGTGTTCTACAATTTTATCAATAGTGAACATTTTTGAATTAAGTGAACACATAAGGAGTGAAGAAGATGCCTTCAAGTTCTTACTCTGTAACATTATACCTACCACCATATTATGTGAAAAAGGGCATCCGATGAAACCAAGATTAAATTAGAAAAGAACTTCTAAGTGGTACTGTTATAAGAAGGGATGCAGGAATGAGGTGGGCCTACAACAAGGTAATTCTCCTAATTTATGCCTGGTCTCGGGATTTTGCAACATTAAAGCTCTGTCTCAAGGAAATAGTAATAGGCAGAGAGGCAGTAGTTGAATGGAAGCACAAACTCAGAGAAGTATATGCAAATAACATATTAACAAAGCCTATAATGATTGGAGGAGAAGGTCTTAGTGTTGAAATCGATGAGTCCTGCTTCTCCAAAAGGAAATATAATGTGGGGGTGATATACTCCTAGCAATGGGTTTTCGGAGGCGTATGCAGGGAAACTAGGGAGTGTTTCCTATATTCTGTCGCATGTAGAACAGAGGGTGGAATCACATTGGGCTTCAGTCAAATTCAAAGTCAAAAAGTCAAGAAACAAAAAAGAATGTGGAACGAGTAGAAATATGTTGGATTCATATTGATGCGAATTCATATGGAGGACAAGGTTCGGGAAAAAAATGTTTGTTTACTGAGATTTTTGAAAGCATTGCTGATTTTTATCCACAAATTTAATTGCAATTGTTTTGTCTTGATGTCATTTATAAATATACACATTTTTTGTTATGAGTATTTTATTTAATAGCATAAATAACAGATATATAAAAAATAATTTGCGTTTTCCGAAACAGACCCAATATCTCACTGTTAAAAATTAATTTGTAATCTCTGCTCTTTTATAAAAAAATGTCCACTTCCGTGTAAAAATGATGTAATACTATACAAATTTTCATTACAATGTGTGTTAGTTAATACCACTATGATTAGAGAAAATAAACTGCGCAATAATGAATAGAGATACCACTAATGTTGTTGTATTTACATTGCCTAGCATTTTAATATTGTTTTTATTACAAAAGCATTAATATTTATTAGAAATTATATAATTATATTTTTTAATATTTTTAATATAATTATATAATTTTTAATATTAATTATAATTTTTATTTTTCTAACAAAAAAATTGTTTGGGTGTTTTGATTTTTAAATATTATTATTTTAAAGAGAAAAGATATGCCCCCGGCCGGGATTCGAACCCAGAACCTCTGTCTCTCCGCGACAGTGCTCCAACCAACTGAGCCATCAAGGTCGCCTGCCGGCAAGGGACAAATCATTTCTCTTATCCGAACCCATGCCCCCGTGTTCTCGCAATTTTCGCGATGTATACACTAGAACGAATGTTCTTTGAACATTACTTTTAATTTTAGGATCTAGTTGACTTACGTCATATTGCTATTTATAATTTTTTATGATTATTGGTCAGGTGTTTTGATTTTTAAATATTATTATTTTAAAGAGAAAAGTAATGTTAGTTTAAATTAACTAACATGAATCCCTGAATTAGAGTCCTAAATTTTTCCTATCCATGCATAATTAAGATATGGATCTTTAACGAGTACATGTCACGGTACAGGCTCGGGATCCCCGTTTTACGCCCTTTTCAAAGGACGCCATAACCAAGGATTTTTTTGTCTATCTTTTAAACCAGACCACCTGCTTGACTGCATTGGGTATAGAAGGTTGTTACGATAACCACTACACCAAATGTGATCACTAAATGACACAGTTAAAAGTTCGTCCATCCTCTTATTTTTTCCTCGATACATTCCTTTCTGCCCAATAAAGATAAGCGGGACAATCGCTGTCTCCTATTTGTTGGAAGTATTTAACTTCAATTTTATCAATTAGAATAGTATAATCATTAATAAATAAATACTCATAAATAAATTGTAATCAAATTGTTAGTTTTAATAGCGTCATTACCGGAAAAATATTTTAACACTTGTTGTTTACATAAGTCCTGAATATTATTGATGTTCTGTGATTTTTTTTCTCTTCATCGTTCGATCAATTAAACAGGTTGTACCATCATGAGTTTTTGACAATCAGCCGTTTTGGCACTTGTTGGTTGTTTGAGTTCATATCTGTTCTCAAAACCAATACCAATTGCAATTATCTATCTGGGCATCAATAGAACATTCAATCAATTTTATGAAATCCTTATCTCTGGGCTTAAAATGAGATAGAGATCAAGACGAATAAAAAATCAATTTCAAAACATTATTTATTAAATTAAATATGATCAATCATTTTATAATTGAAGGTTTTATGTCTGGTACAACCGCATTGGGTAATATTTATAACAACAGTATTTGAGATGCGATTGAAATAATTAAAAACGGAATTATTGCTCAACCTGAAGCAATGACAAAATTACCAGCGAATCACCCCAATATCTATCTACGAATGACAAGAAATGTTATATTTCTTATGATCTATCTCTCCTAAACCCATTGTCGCGGCTGCTAGAAGAGCAGGGATCTCCTGTTGTCACGCGTTGCTCTCCACACGTGGAGGGTGAAGCTGAGCTTGGAGATCAACAGGACATTGTTTAAACATTGCATGTAGCGTTGAATGTGTTCAAGTTAGAAAAAAATGTCTTTTTATTTATATACTTATTTATTTTATCTCGATTTTTATTTGATTATGATGATTTTTTTTTCATCTTCTCTGTATGAATGAAAGAAAGCCTTGTTCACTAATACCTATTGCCCCTTTTAGTATGGCAGATTGTATTATTTTTATATGTCCCCCCCCCAAAAAAAAATTACCTTTTTAATCTTTAACTGATTAATTTAGATTTAATCGCATTTCTAGGAAATCATGAATGCAGTGCAGTATAATGATTTCCAGTTCCAGTTAGGAGAAAATGGAACAGACTTGGACAGGACTTCAGAAGGAATGGAGACACACACGCTTAATTCTATCAGTAAAGTTCTTGTACTTTATACAGGAGGAACTATTGGAATGGTCAGGAACAAACAACATGGTAATTTCGTTTTTATTTGCAATAATTAGAAATTAATAAGTGTATAATAATTAATTAGTCATTGTATATTTTGTGTCTTCTTCTGGCTGTTTGCTTTATCATGGAAAATTATTAATATTGAAAAGGGAAAGGTAAAAAGAGACCTTATTGTTATAAATGTTAACCGTGGACAAATTCCAACGAAAAGCTTTAAGTCTCCAAACTATTACAGAAATTGAAAATATCTGTCCAATATTTCGCCTATTCAGGCATCCTTAGGGTAGAAAGAGAATAACAGCAAAAGAAAACATGAATAATACACCCAAGAACCATCCCACCACCTCTAAGGCTCAAATGCAAGGTGGGATCTTTCTTGGGTGCATTATTCATTTTTTGTTTTGCTGTTATTCTCTTTCTACCCTGAGGATGCCTGAATAGGCGAAATATTGGACAGATATTTTCAATTTCTGTAATAGTTTGGAGACTTAAAGCTTTTCGTTGGAATTTGTCCACGGTCTTAATATGGAAAAATATGTTATGTATTATGATTTTTTCTTTAAATGCTGTATTTTAATATTCTCCTAAGCATAACAAGAATGTACTACACACTTTTGTAATTTTACATTCCATGATCATTTCACAGTCCTTGCTACCGTAAAAGAGCGTCTGTGTGAATTCATCAAAAAGGATCCTCAAACACACGATCCTAATTTTGCATCGAAGCATGACTGGATCAGCAGCGATGAATCTGCTCTCGTATTACCGTAAGAATAGTTTTTTTTTTTTAAAGCATTCCCAAATTAATATTAAATAAAAAAATGTTAATAACTCTCTATGAATTTTTCTGTTCCAGGCATATCGAAAATTTAAAAAGGGTTACATATAAAATTTGTGAATACGATAGCCTTCTTGATTCGAGTAACATGGGAATGAAGGAATGGAATATGATCGCAAGAGATATTGAGGTATGAATTAGCTAGTGTGTAGATAAGCATTATACTCCCCCCACTTAAGTGGTGATCAAGTACTTAAATTAAAACTTAATGGACATCAGACATCATTAAGAGTTATCAATACTAAAATTTTCATTATCTCTATGATGGTTAAACGGCCTTTAATTCGAGTGGGAGTTTAAGTGTTATATTATTTATTTATTTTCTATACTTATTTTTATTTTTTGAATTCCAACTAGTAGTACTTACATTTTATGATTAAAGGTTAAGCGGAAAAGTGAAGCAATCAATGTAATTGTCAAGAGTAAACGAAGCTTTTATTTTAATAAACAAATCATTACACAAATTAACAATTTCTATTATTGCACAACTCAAACTATTATTATTAATTGTATAATAATTCGAATTGTCGATCTACATATAATGCTATATAGCAAACTGATGGATTTAGATGAAATTAAATATTTGTAGATATATTAATTAATATTTTAATATTATAATGGTTTTTCATATGATTTATTGTTTATTCAAACACTATTCATACATTTACCAAATAAGGGTTGTGACTTAAACTTCTAGGGGGTGCAAAAATAGATTGTTTTGTTTAGGGAGGAAAGGTAATTTAAAAAAAAGAAATAGATATAAAATTAAAACTATAATCATTCAAGTGGTGGTACATAAACATCATGAGAGAAAAGATAAAAGATTTGTGGTAGACGCAAATAATGTACAAATTATATGTTTTGGACTCGAATATGAGCTTTGCTCAATTATATTCTGTCCAAAACCTTGTTCGGGCTCGAAATTTTGGCCATATTTTTGGTTTTTTCACCTGCAACTCGGAATCTATATTTTTATTTTTATTCTTTTTGCAATGCCATCTTATGCCAAACAAAATACCGCACACTTCATGCTAATATAATATTTCCCTCCGAATTCCTCAGGACAGTCTAAATTACGCTACTTGTGACCGTACACAATACTAGACTTCATGGAATGCACATAAAAATACATATTAGTATATCTTTCTTCTCCAAATAAGTACCGCAATGAATACTGGGAAAATGATTGAGAGGCTTGACACATTTATCTTCTTTATCTTTTCCTGTAATGGCCCTTGTAACCGCAAGGTTTTGACACATGTCATCCATCATGACTGATTCGTTGTTGAATTTTTTGAATAAAAGAAAAGAATGCCGACAAGGAAGAAACAAAAAAAGAGCCAATTCACGCAGTTAAAAACCTAAATATTTACAAAAATGTAAGTGGCTCTTATATGACGTCGTCCTTTTCAATCATGATATACGAACACTTGTGAAACCTCATTAATACTCCCCAATTATGATTTTTAGAGGTTATGGCTTTTTATTTATTTTTTTCCTTGTATAAATCACAGGCTACATACCGGGGCGTTTCTGGGTAAGACGAGAGTGCGGAACATTCTTTGATTTTTTAAAAATAGTTCTTAAGCGTTCTTTCATTTTTATAGAGGCTGGGTGAGCCATTCAATCACCCGTTGTGCTGAACTAACCCGCTCCCTTCAAATATATGCTCATTCAGCAAATAATACAACGTATCCAATTCTAAGTAAATTTCAGAAAAATAGTTGTGATATTAAATAGAATTTTTGCATAATTATCAATTGTATGATAAAAATCCATAAATTAGAAAAAAATATATGGCTACTCATTACAAATGAGTTCTAAAGTATTTGATCTAAAACGACAATGTTTAAAAAAAAAAGGTATGCCAGTTTTGAATTTTATTTACATGTGAATTTTCTGAAATTAAATAAAAAATAAATATAATAAAAAAATAAATATAATAAAAATATATAATATAATAAAAAATAAATGGGAGTTGCATTTGTTATTTGTCTATTTACAGTTAGTTATGTCTATTCCAAAATATACTTTTTAATTTATTTTTTTTCAATGTCAAACCAAATGACAAGAAAATATTGTTAATTAACACATTAATAATGTTGATTGTAAAATGCGATATAGTCCTTAATAAATGAAAGGTTATGAAATGTAATAATTTTATAATGGAGGGAAAATCTAAATGAATGACTATACATAATTATTTAAATATTATTGTTTCAGCTTTACTTTAAAAGAGAGGTCGTTAAATATAGAGCGGTTTAACTATACCTATTAAACATATATCTTGTTCTGATTATGGTAATTAAAATAATAGAAACTTATTCCAATTTTAATTTTAAGTTATTTTAGGGTAACCTTTAGTTTTAAGGTATTTTTCAATCATTACAATTATATATATTTATGTCTATACATTAATCTTTTTATGTTATGTTAACATTTTTTTTTTTTATTCAATAGAAATTCTATAAGGACTATGATGGTTTTGTCGTACTACATGGGACAGATACGTTGGCTTACACATCTTCAGCCCTATCATTTATGTTGGAAAATCTTGGGAAACCCGTTATAGTGACTGGTTCACAGGTAATTTATTTTTATTAATTATTATTATTTTTAAATATTTTTGTTTTGAAGAAAAACGATTTGCTGAAAAGAGAAAAGAAAGAAAAAAGAGAAAATACGACCCGGGTTCGAATCCCAGCCAGTGCAAATATTTTCTCTTCAAATCAAAAATATTTAAAAATAATAATAATTAATAAGAAATAAAAATTATAAATAACATATAGACGTAAGTCAACAAGATCCTAATTAAAGTAATGTTCAATGAACATTCTTCTCTGTGTATACATCGCAAAAATTGCGAGAACACGGAGATATAGGATCGGTGAAAAGAACGGATTTGTTTGACTTGGATACGACCCCTGGTAGTTCAGAGGATTAGAGAAGCTACGGACAACAAAAAAAATGTATATAAAAACTATAGTTTGATAAACACGCTTTTTCAATTAGAGGGGCTCGCTCACTCTATCTAACGTTTTACGATTTTTTTCCTTTTTTATGGAGGTACATAAGAAGTGGTTGAGGCCGATCCACCCAAAACTATCCCAAACAGTAACTATTCCAATAGATTTTCAATCTGAGTGAAGTTGAAACCAAACCAGTCATTCCATTGAGAGGAAACAAAACAAAACCTCTTGTCAAGATGCGTGTATTTAATATGACATAAAAAAATCATATTTTTTTACATACATTAAAAATTAATTCTTTGATTAATAAATAAATTTTTAAAATATCTTATGTAATTGCCAGAACCTATACTTTAAATGAAAAATGCGCACAAACATGTATGCACTTGTATGAATATATATAATCTTATCATTTATGATTCATTTATGATCTAATTGTATTTTTATGAAATTCATAATTTAATTGAGATTTCTACTAACTACTAAAGCTACAGGATATGAGCAAATAATAAACTTCCGTGCTGTGTGAAAAAATGCCTTTCAGCCTAGAAAAGCATAAAAACCTTCTGAGTATATAAATTCCTCAATTATTGGGAAAAAATCCCAATTTTCTTGAATAACTCAAACTATTAGAAATTCACATTTCAGATTAAAAAAGCGCGATTCAACCTTAAAACTATGTCATCGATTTTTGGTTTAAGTTTCTAGTAGAGTTTTTTTTTTCATGTCACTTGTTCATATTAGTTTTGTAAACTTGCGAGGTAAAACTGGGAAGTTGTAAACTGACGAAACGAAAATTTACAAAATGTGCCGATTTTTTTTTTTTTTAGTTCGCTTCTTCTCTATTTACGTATTCTTTCTTGGGAGTGCTCAGACAAGTAGAAGGATACAAAATAAGCAATATTTACTTATTAACAAAGTAACACAATATACGTAAAATGGGGTGAGAATGTGCCACTATTTTGCTTTATTATGTTATTGTGAAAATATTGTTAGAAAAAGTCAAGTATTTGACTAAAAATAAAACACCACAAAGTTCATGAATACATTATAGTACACGAAAATATCATTACAATTTTATCTTTTTTTAAAAATTGATATTTTTGCGGCACATTTTCACCCCAGCCTATGGGGTGTCTATGTGCCACACCTGTTTTTAATGAACATTTAATAAGGAAATGCAACTGTCATATTCTAACCTTGGTATTCTGAAAAAATAAATATATGGCTAAGTTTATTTACACAATCCTGCTCATAAAGATCTTTTGTTAAGAAAAAATAATATAATAACTAAAAGCTAATTTAATTTGTTTAATGTGAAATTAAACTAAATGACACAGATAAGAACTAGCAGTAAGCACAAAATAGACCAAATTCTGATAAGGTAGATATAGAAAGGTAGAAAGGTAATTAAAATAATTCAAGAACTTTGAAGATTGTTTATTTATGGGAAACTGGACAGACTGATGATGTGTGCCACTATCACAGATTCTCCCTCTTCAGAGAAAACAAATTTGCCCTCCACTCTTCTCAACAGCATAGTTTTTTAATTTATTACTTAGCACATTTCTGTGAATACCATATTTTGCAGCAGCTCCATGAACAGAAATTCTTTATTATCTAATTTCTGTTAAAATGTGTTACTAAGTCTCTGGATAATAGTTTCTGTAATCCCTATATAATAATAGTTCCTGGTTTTCTAATTTAAATGCGTGGCATGCTGAAATAAATACAAAAAACTGTATTTATCTAGCATGTAAAAACATTGGACTTGAAAATATGAAGTGAAAATGTTCCAATGAATCTCATCTCCTGAGTTCAATTCAATGGAGTTGTATATTAAACGTCTTGGTGGTGGGGTGCTGTCTCATGTTTGGAGCCTGTTTGGGCTGTTGATCGTTGGGATGTATTGCACCTTTTTCTTCGAGATGTGATTCACACAACCCTTTTTTGTTTTTGTGTCTTGATAATGCCTGAATATGCGAAACATCGACTGGTAAGTGGGTGTATTACTGGATTTGAAACATAAGGCTTTGCATTGTGGTTTTTCCCCAATTGCATTATAATAAATAATAGTGTTTCTTTTTGAGTTTTTGGCCCTATTTTATTGAAATCATTTTTATACTAACACTGTTTAAACGTTTCCAAGTGTTTCCTCGTCTGGGAATTCAGCAAAAGTATACACATTTTTTCACTAAATAGGTATTACTATCCACAGGTCCTTGAATCCGTATAATTTTACTTAGTTACTTTTGATTATTCTGGAATGGTTCTACTTGCTTATCACTTTCACACTGTATTACATAAACTACATATTTTATTACATGAAATAAATAAATTACACTATTTACAACTATTACACTACAATTAAATGTATGTTTGAACAAGTATTTTATGTTTCTATTGAGCTTTTGCTGTTCTACATTAAATAAATTCCATTCAGAAAAATTTCCCTCCTTCTTTTTTGTGCTGTATCCGCCCTTGCAACATTATGAAAGTGCATTATAAACCATTATGAAAGGAAAATAATAAATATAACATTCACAAAGATGGTCGGTAAAGATTATAAACACCATGGTGGAATTCTGACACAAATTACTTAAATCCCTAATAGCCCTTTGGGTTGATAGTTCCATGGTGAAGATATACTCAAATAATGTTTCCTGTATACTTTTCTTAATCAATAGTATGTTTTCTCTCATTCAAAAGTGATCATGATGGATTTACTTAAACTAAAAGTACTCGCTGAAGGTAATGTATATTGTTTTCTAATATTGAAAAGTATACTTGCTATTATAAACTAAATAATATCAAGATCTTTTTGTTTACACATTTCTTTTTGCATTCATGTTTTGATATTTTATTAAACCTTTTAATAGTTAAAGCCAACATAAAAATCATAATAAGCTTTTATTTTACCGATTATGTGAAATGTATATGAAATAATATTAAAGAAATATGAGGGGGTTCAAGTGACGTTCAATAATTTTAGTAAAATGCATATCAAAGTTAAAAATTTGTTTATTATAGTAAATATATAATGTTTCTTTTGAAAAATGTTTATATGTTTTAGCTATCTGTAAGTACATTTTATTTTGTCTTTAAAAGTATATAAACAATCACTTGTACCTCTTGGCTTCTCACTTTGTTATATAACTTATAGACATTATATATTATAAGTAAAAGTGACAAAATTAAAAATAAGTATAACGACTAACAATCTTATTATATGTTATATAGTTACCTATGACGACTATCCTTTTCAAGGGTCTGCATCATTATCTAAAATAAGACAATGCTTAAAATAATGTTTAGTAAGTTCTTGATCAATCATAAAATAAATGTTTCCATTTTATCTTTATGTTACTTGATAATTTATATCTTTTATAAAAATAATGTTATTAAAATTTGTGCAACTATTGATTTTTAGATTCCAATAGTGGAAACAGTTACAGATGGAAAAGATAATTTTGTATGCTCAGTTGCGATTGCTGGCAATTATCCAATATCTGAAGTTTGTGTATTTTTTAATCATCATCTGTATAGAGGAAATCGAACAACAAAAATGAGTACAAATACATTTGAAGCATTTCAGTCTCATAACTATCCTCCTTTAGCTACAGTAGGAACTTCATTTAATGGTAATTTTGATAATTGGTGTTAACTAATGTATACGATAGATAATAATCATAATTCATGATTTGAATATCTTATTTTTATTGATTAAATAAAATCAACTGAAACCATTATAGCTATGATGTTAGATACCCTTTTATTGATTTGTTTTCAAACTCATTTTTAAATTTGTGCATTATAAAAATGTACCATCTTCAAATTAAAAGCTATTATCCTTTCTTTACACTTTTTTATTGTCATTTGTTTATGGTTGCTTCAAAGTTATTAGTAAAGATTAAGAAATGAATCAAATAACATATCACTTTTATTTTAAGAAATGTATGTTTCTTACCTTCTACTTTAAATGTTAGATCATATTTAAAAAGAAATCTATTGATTTATTTCTTTTTATCGTATTTATCAGGGAAAATAATACTTAATTATTTTTAATCTCTTTTCTAAAAATGCTACAAACCCAATACTTTTAATTTTTATATTAACCTAAATCCTAGCATATTGTCAAAATAACCCTGGTGTCCAATTCTTGCAATTTGCACTTGCTATCTTACTTGAAATAAATTTTGAAAGTTCCCTTTTAATTTTCATGGGAATTCTATTTTGTCATCCTAGAAACATTTTATTTGTATTAAGTAATGTACAAGTAGAAACCATTTATTAAAACTAAAAATTGAGTGTATGCACTTCAAGTTAGTACTTTCCCACACCATATATTTCATATGTAGATAAGTGAAAGTTAAAATATTTACTTAATGGTACAAAAGATGTCAATAATTTATTTTTAGTATTAGGTTTTTTTTAGTAATTACTTATTCATTTATTTTCAGTGGATTACAAATTCACTTTAGCTACCCAAAGTATTGCGAAATTCGCTGTTCACCCAATTGTAAATGAGAACGTTTCTTTATTAAAGATTTTTCCTGGGATTGCAGCTAAGATGGTAATATTATTTGTATATAATAAATATTATAGATTTAAATTATGAATCACCTCTTCAAAAATACACGATTAACTGCCAAACTAAAACAGATCCCATGTTTTTTTTTTTTTTTTTTTTTTTCATTTTGTACTCCTGAAAATGCTGTAGAGAAATCAAGAAAAAATAATAAATAGCTTTGAGATGGCATTGATTATTGTTATTATTTTTTTTCTAGTATTTTCACCATTTGCAATGTTTATTTATCGCATAGAACATTTACTTGTTGTATTTATCTATGTTGTATAATTGTGAATCTCTATAAATTAATTTTCACAACTGGGCAAAAATGCTATTAAGTATTATTCTGGTAAAAAAGTGAACTTAAAAAAATATTTTTGTTTTTAAACTAGACATTCCAATGTTTTTCAAAATTTTACAAATTTCTTTTTTATAGATAAAATCATTAGTGCAACCACCCGTTCAGGGTGTGGTTATACAATCCTTTGGTGCTGGAAACATGCCTAACAACAAAGAAGAATTGGTAGAAGAACTAAGAAGTGCCATTTCCCATGGAATTATAATTGTGAATGTTACACAATGTTCTGCAGGTACTGTTTGCTCTTCATACGAATCAGGCAAGGTAAAAATGAATGAATATAGATATATATAGAATTTATATTAAATGGTAATTTGAGAGCATCATATTTATTTTTATTTATGCTAATTACATTTCAACTTACTGTATATTATTATGAACACAATGATTACTATGAAATTTTGGCATTATTGTCATTTATTACAAACAACTAAAGGATCTAGATGTACCCATGTCCAGAAGAATACAATAATTGAATCATTTGGTACCTAATTAGGAAATGTCAGTTTGATTGGGAGAACAATGCAACTGTTCTCAGTGTCTGGTACCATTATCATTAAAAGGTTTGAACAATCTGAGCAAATTGAACAAACTGGAAGTTTCATGGATTAGCGAGTCTGACTTCAACTTCTTCTTGACTTGACAAAAGGAGGCTTCATGACTTCTTTTCAATAGGATAATATGACTGCAAAAGTAACTATGACAATTGATAAATCTGTGCTCATCCATCCAAGAGCTGTTCACCAAGCTGCTTTTTGCCTCTGAGTCAAGGACAGAAGAAAGGCAGGACCATTTATTCAATGAATTTGAATGAAAGGGAGAGGATTTGCATGCTGAGACTGAATGAAAGAGAAGTTCATCAATGTTTCTAGGATAAATACCCAGGCAATAACTGATGACAAACCTGACAAATATGGTAACAAAGAGGAATGTTACAACTTTCTGGAAAGGACATTTAATTAACTTCTCAAATATTATATCAAAATGGTGTTGGAAAATTTCAATAACTATATTGGGAATCACCAAAGCCTAGGATAATTGGTTGGCAGATATTACTTCCACAAACACACGAATGGCAATAATGGTCAAAGGGCAGTCAACTTTTCTAGCAATAAAAACTTCAAAATCTCATGTAATATTTTTCAGGAAATACATTTGGAAACCTCGATTTGCAATGGTGACAAAAATAGGATCCAAATTGATATTGAAGGTGTCTAGAGCTACAAAGGAGCTGAATTAAAAAAGATTTAAGATTACAAAAAAGAATTAAGTCTGATGACAGGATTGTCAGTAACGCAAAACAAGTGTGGGTGAAATGAATGAACCAAAAAAAAGAATATAACAGAGGTTTACAATGGCTAATGTTCGATCCATGAATGTTATAAATCCACACTTGCCAGTAGAAGTTATTAACAATCGACAGATGTGTTGGTTTACTAATCAGTTAGAAATCTTCAAAACTGATCAATTTAAAAAAATAATGTGTTATTAAATCTAATATCTTAAAAATATTATAAATTATTTAAAATTTTTCTATCTGATTAGTATACCAGCCAATCTGCAGAATGTTAACCATTGCAAAATGATAATTTTTTAGAAATTTAGTATTGAAAAATAATCATTATATAATTTTTAAACACATTTCTATCTGATTAGTATGATTTAGTACACCAGCCCATCTGCTGATTGTTAATCATTGTAATGAAAAGTAAAAATTCATAGATAAAAGTTTCAAAACAAAATTTTCTCTATCTTATATCATTAAGTGAGTAGAGAGAAACAAAAACTGTGCACTTAGAGGTTTCAGTAGGATATGATACCAAAACGAACATGTTTTAGGTGACTGGGGGATGATGCACCCTCGGGTAATCCAGCTACTTGAAGGTCAGAAACTGTGGATATGATGGGATCTTGGTACTGTGACCTACTACCTATAGTACTCCACTTATATTTCAGGGTACTCCCCATCTTCAAATTGCTCTTTTTCTATGTTAGGTTGTACTGCTTCAAATAAATTGTCTCTTCAAAGCATTGTTAGAATAATGCAAGAACAACAATTAAAGGAATATTTGTTATATAATAGAAGAGTTTATACTGCTGATACTTTGATGTGCAGAACAATCCTTTTTCCCATTGAATTAGTTTAACATACTTGAATTATTTATAGTATATTATTGTTTAATTTATGTGTATTAAACTTTTTTTTTTTCATTTTTGTGTCTATAAAATGTCTATCATTCAATAAGTTATTTCATTTTAGGTGTTTTATGACATTGGAGTTTTACCAGGATATGACATGACACCAGAAGCTGCATTTACAAAACTTAGCTATATCTTATCAAGGGATGATTGGGATTTTGAAACGAAAAGGAAGGTAAATAAATTCTGTTTGGGATTAATTTAATGAAATTGTGTGTAATAATCCTTTTTGGGTTTTTTATAAAATTATTGTTTAGTAATTATGATCAAGCAAGAAAACCAGTTTCCAGTCTAAACAATTATTAATTATTTAAAAAAGGTTCGAAATTTAGTCATTTTCAATTGTTAAAATTAAGCATTGTTCATTATCAAAACATCGTATATAACTCAATAAAGTTAAAAGTCAAAATCTCTTTAAGTGCTTTAATAAACAATTAATTTTTTCATTTTTCATCCTAGGGATCAACTTATCCCCCATGGTCAAATGTTAGTCTAAGAATCCTATTTATTCTAAAGATAATAAGATTAATAAGAATTCTTAGACTAACATTTGACTATGGAGGATAAGTTGATCCCTAGGATGAAAAATGTAAACATTAATTGTTTATTAATTCACTTTAAGAGATTTTGACTTTTAACTTTATTGAGTTATATACGATGTTTTGATAATGAACAATGCTTAATTTTAACAATTGAAAATGACTAAATTTCGAACATTTTTTAAATAATAAATAATTGTTTAGACTGGAAACTGGTTTTCTTGCTTGATCATGATTACTAAATGATTGAAGTCCAGTGTAGTATATACAAATTAAAAATGATTGTTGTGATTTACAACCATTAAGAGAAATAGAATAATAAGAACCTGAAATAGTTTGTTTTATGAACAATAATACAACAAATTACTATTGACTTTAAATTATTCATTAATAATAAAATTTTCAACTATATATATTCAATATACCTTAAAAAAACCCTGTACCACTACTACCTTTAAATGAGTGTGGGGTTCAGTACATGGTAGTGACTGTACTGTTTCTTGGACAATGGTTGTGCAGGAAGATGATTTGTCCTAGATCACGCTCAATCGCCAGATTCCCCCCTCTTATTTTGGGTACCCTATTTATAGAGGCTGGGTGAGCCAGGAGGGTCCTAGATTCCATATGATCCTTCTCCAGCTGGTAACAGATTAAATAAAAGTCTTGCCAGCAGCGGGATTTCAACCCATAACCTTCGGCATGGTGACAGCACTCTATCACTGAGCTACTCTGTTCCCTTCTATTCAATATAGCATATATATATTTATAAGGTTATAACATAACCTTTCTACAACTTGTGGTTCATTCAAGTTAACGATAATTAACTGGCCATTTCAGTTAATTATCATGTTTGTTTGGAACAATTCCCAAATAAACCTGCTCATTAACTCCTTCAGTACAGTTTCGTAAATTAATTTAGTGGAATATATTTTTTCATCAATTTGGATTCAATTTGCCATCAAACATGAGAACAATAAAATCCTCAAACTTCATATTATAAACAGAATGGTATCACACTAGCATAGTGTGGTACTATTCTACATTTTTCCTTTACTTACATCGACATAGTTTTTTTAATAAAACATTTTTCTGCTTATGTTCTTCTATGTTAGTTACTGTCCTATACAAACAAATCTTCCTTAGTGGACACTATGGTAGATATATACAAAAACAAGTACAATAAAAAATTCTCGGAAAAATTGAAAAGCATTTATTATAGTTGGTTTGACCACATGGGTGGTCAAATATTAAGCAGTTCACCGAGAATCATGTGAGCTAATACTTGGATTAGCTAATATTGGATTGGTATAATATTGGAACAATGAAGGAATGACAGAAGAATGGTGCCAAGCTGTAATAGTTCAATACAATAAATAGGAAACAAACTGAACTGCAAAAACTATAGGATTATGATTTCTCTTTTAAGCAAAGCGTATAAATAGCTACTAATTCTATTAAGGCAAAAATATTAGTATTCAATGCAGAGGAACTAATTAGAGAATATCATTGTGGAAAGGTTGAACAACAGTGGATTATGTCTTTTCCACTTACCTTATTACTTTCAAGCCTATAAACATATTGTTAAATGCTAAACAACTACTTATTGACTTTCACTCTTAAAATTGAAAAGTATATCAAACGGAAGTTCAAAGGGTGCTAGAATTAAAAACACAAGGGGAAGAAGTGAAGATGTTTAGGGAAGTACTCCTCTAAGTAGATCCTAACAACTGACAAAAATCAGAATGTCTCTGATTCCTCATGGCATGAAATCTCGTAGCATCCAATGCCTTTTTGTAATAAACAATTTTTATTTTGCTCACCTTACATATGTCTTTTATAAAAATTTCAGGAATATTCCCTCTCACCATTTTTCTAAAACTGTAAACCAATTAAAACCATTGTATGCTTCCAATACAACAAACCATCATTTTATATATATATATATTTTGAGATGTATGAAATTTGCATTATTATATTTCAACATCTATACATACAATGAAATCTTATTTAATTAATTGCTGTTTTTTTTTTGTTTTTTTTAATAAAATTATACTTACTATGAGAATTCCATAGTCACTAGTCATCTTTATCCTCACAAACACACAACTTTATTATTAATTATATATGTAATTTTAATATATTTTATTTAATTCTTATTTCTTTTATTTTGTATTAATAATGGGTATCTAAATCTTTAAGCCAGTCTTATGGTTGACAGCTGTTTTATTGTTTTTGTAATATAATTTGCTTCCAATAAATTTCCATTTCTTTTGTTATGTGCACATTATCTAATATTGTGTCTATTTTTAGTTCAATTTATGTAACAATTTAACACTATGATGGGCAAGAGCTGTTTTATCCTATGTTTAATGTTTTTAAAAACACTAAATAATATTTACTTCATGATAAAGTAAGTTTTGAGGATAAGGATCACTAGGGACAAAATAACCTCAAACGGATAATGTGTTAACAATTGTAATAAATTGAATAATTTTATTACAGGTAATTAAAATTAATTATTAGTTAATGTTGTATTAAAATCAATAAGAATTCAATTACAATACACATAATAATTATGATATTTTGGTATGGCAGAAGTAATGAAAGAATACATATAAAGAATTTAATATGTAAGCAATAATATAAAAAAATAAATTTTATTACATTTTTAAAAATTAATGCATTTTCATTTAGTTCATTACTTTTTGAAAGTTTATTCCAACATGTTACTAATATAGTTTATCAACATTGTTTAATGTAACAGCAAATGACACAGAGTATCCGTGGTGAACTTTCTCATAGTAGCATTTCTTCAGTAAAAGAAATTGATCTAGTCAGTGCGGTATCCAACACTTTAAAACTTTCATCACCAGAAGACCAAGAACACCTGAAAAAGATTTTGTTTCCATCAATGTCAATGGATGCAGTCATCAAAGAAAACTTGAATAAGCTGAAAGATCTTAAAGGATGGGTATGTGGAAAATCTGATACTATTTATTTTATTCATATCCTATTTACTTTCAATAATAAGAACTAAAACTTGTGAAAAGTCATGAGATAATATTTTTTTTTACACTTGAGAATACCTATTCTCGTATATCTATACTATAATTTTTCATATCATATATTGAATTTTAAATTTGATATTATTGCTTAAACTTGAATTAATTTTAAAACTTAATAAGAAAATATTCATGAACTTTTCTTCCAGGGCTGTGATTTCAATGTATTTAATGCAGACGGAAGAACTCCATTGCACATTGCTTGCCGTGTTGGGAATGTAAAAATAGTTGAATTTCTGCTAACAAGCGGATCAAATGTTCATATAACAGACAAGTAAGACTTTAGCTTGATTTTGGTTTATTATTCAAAATTCTGGTTGCCTTAGTTTGGTATGTTTTAAGTAAAAGTTCCAAAAGTGCATATCATGACATACTATAATCAAATTCTGACATTAAGCATAACAGAGTGATTTGCTTAAATGGAAAACACCAATATCAATATGTTTTTTCAACATTTATGTGGTTCCTACTATTTTCTTCATTTGGTTTCGATTTACACAAACATACAAACATATGTAATAACTCCAGAAATGACTATTTGATAAATAAGCTTTTTTTTTTTGCAATTGTTAAATTCTTACAGCAATGTGTGGCAGTTAGTTCAAGTGAGAATGTATGACACAATGTGAATAAGTATTCATCAGTAACCTTAAAGAAAAAAAACTAAATAGTATTCTGGATGATTTCAGATTTGGCTCTGTTCCACTTGTCGAAGCAGTTCGTAATGACCATAAGGCAATAATTAAATTGTTGAGAATCAGTGGAGCTCAGCTTAACATGGACCCAAGAGACCTAGGAAATATTTTGTGTCGGTAGGTACTAATTACATTCCATAGCATAGGATCATAACTGCTACAACTGATTCTGAGTATACTGGTGATAGTCCTTCCTTAGCTTGTAGGAAATATCCTAAAACATCCTGGGCAATCTGAACCTCTGTTGAGAGCTTATGCTAGCCTACCTCTATAGAGCTTATACTATTCTATCTTTCCTCATTCATATTTGTTTTGAATTCCTACTGAATGATTGCTAGGCCACTTAATCATTAGCAGCAGATTCCAAACACACACACACACACACACACACACACACACACACACACACACATATATATATATATATATATATATATATATATATATATATATATATAGAGAGAGAGAGAGAGAGAGAGAGTGAGAGAGTGAGAGAGAGAATAGAATAGAAAGAAAAGAATAGAATAGAAAAATAATTTTATTCTGGGACCAGGTCCCTTTAGAATAACAGAGATAAACATATTTAAGTAAATATTTATCTGGCCAAAGGCCTACATCTGGATAACACAATATTTACAAAATATCTTGAAAGTAAAAAACTAAACAGGTATGTTTTGGTAGATAATCAGAAAATGTAATGCAAAATAAAAATTAAAAAAACAGACAATTTTACAATAAAAAGAACTAGGCTTATGGAAATAACAGTGAATACATGATAGCATCTAGTAACAAAAAAAAAAAAGAAATGATTTCATTATGAGTGAGGAATATTTACAGTACACTAAAATAGAGCCAAAAACTCAAAAAGAAACACTATTATTTATTATAATGCAATTGGGAAAAACCACAATGCAAAGCCTTATGTTTCAAAAATACACCCACTTACCAGTCGACGTTTCGCCTATTCAGGCATTATCAAGACACCAAACAAAAAGGGGGTTATGTGAATCACATCTCGAAGAAAAAGGTGCAATACATCCCAACGATCAACAGCCCAAACAGGTTCCAAACATGAGACAGCACCCCACCACAAAGACGTTCAACATACAACTGAACGAAAGTAATACGCATATTATTACCAATATTTAATATTATGCGAGTAATCAGCGAGTAACGAGTAATACCAATATTATTCAGAAACGTTGAATATTTAAAAGAAAAATTTGGCTAACTTTGCTATGTATAAATTTTTATAGGTTAATATTACTTGATATGTTTTGTGGATCAGCTGATTCTATAACCTTCCCAGCTGGTTGCGTATTACTTTCGTTCAGTTGTATGTTGAACGTCTTGGTGGTGGGGTGCTGTCTCATGTTTGGAGCCTGTTTGGGCTGTTGATCGTTGGGATGTATTGCACCTTTTTCTTCGAAATGTGATTCACATAACCCCCTTTTTGTTTGGTGTCTTGATAATGCCTGAATAGGCGAAACGTCGACTGGTAAGTGGGTGTATTTTTGAAACATAAGGCTTTGCATTGTGGTTTTTCCCAATTGCATTATAATATTTACAGTAGTTCATCAATCAATAAAGTTGAAAATATCTATAAATTATTTATTGATTATAAAGCATCTGATTGGGAATTTAGAAGATGTAGTAAAAGTTTGGATTTAAATGAGGTTAAAGAAGACGCATGACGTATATCGGGTGGGAGTGAGTTCAAAATAGAGATAGAACGGGTGAGTTAGGAAAGCTCAAAAGTTTTGGTTCTATGGGAACGGATATAAAGATCGGAAGGGCGAGATCTTGTGCCCTGGGATTCGATAGAGGATTTGAATTGTAGGAGACTATAGATGTAAGATGGATGTTGTGAGTTGATAGTTTGATATATATGTGTGTGTGTGTTTATGCTTAATACATATTTCTCATTTGATTGAAATTCATCAATGCCTACTAACACAATATCTAATGAACATTATTTTTATTCCCAGGATTGCAGCACAGGGATTAGTAAATAGGCTAAAATCCTATTGTCTAGCTGGAGCCGATCTCAATGTTACTAATATGGATGAAAGAACTCCTCTCCATGAGGTACAATCTAGTTAAAATTTAAAAATCTTTAATTTTGTTATTGGATTTCATTAAGTTGATGGTAGTATATTCAATATTGGTTTATTCATTTAATTTATGTAAGATTTTTTTTCTTTATTATTTCATTTGTAAACAATTTTTTATCTTTCATATATTATTATTTGTTAAAATTTATAAAATGAATCTACAATTTGGTATTGGGTTATAAAGTTCTTGTAATAAGATATGTAATTCTCTAATATACACAATGTGGTGAACTCACATTAATTTTAGAATTAATTCTTTTTCAGGCATGTCTACATGGCCAGCTACTGACAGTAAAATATTTAATGCATAAAAATGTAGACCAAAACAAAATTGATTTTCTTGGGTACCGAGCCATTGATTTAGCAATTAAATTTGAACACAAAGAAATAATTGCTGAACTTAGGAGAATATAATTTTTAAATACTATGAAATATTAAGTACAAAAGACTTGTATTATTTTAACTTCATAGAAAGTAATACACCTCTGTGATCTACACTGCTGTGAAAATATCTTTAAATAACTTTTATGTACTGATTAATCTCAATAGATATTTTATGAATTTTTTATAATAAAAATAAAATTTAAAAAACAAACCTTTGTGTTTTTTAAATCCTAAACATTTAGCATATCTTTTGTAAGCAGTAAAAATGTTAAAATATCCACACCCAAAGAGTTTCAACTTATACTAAAATTCCTGGGCTCATTAAGTGTATGTTTTTTTATTCTTAGTCATAACATAATACATAACACATAATATTAAGACTTAATAAGTCTTACATGAACATATTAAATTTAAGATTGTTGATGCTCTGTATAAAGTATCTATTAACAACCCATGGAGAGTCTTGGGTTCAATATATTGTAGATACTGCACTGGTTGTAGGACAACAGTTGGACTTGCTCTCGCTCAACCGCCGAGTTTTTCCCTCAGTTAAAGGTATCCACTTTATAAAGGCTGAGTGAGCCCCGGGAGGTTCTGAAGGTTCTCCAGGGTTCATCCGTGCCTGTAGGCAAATCAAATAAATTGCCATAATTGGAATAGATTCTGTATGCGAAATCATAAATCTTCAAACTTCTATAATGTTAATTGCTTCATCTCGTTTCATTAACTTCGTTGATTCGAGACATTATTGGAAATGTTAAGTATTAATAATTCATTGACTCTTGATGCCAAGTGTTCATTAACTAATCTAATTGCTATTAAAAAAAAATTGCTATTATTGTCTTAGTCAATTACGATAAAACCACAGGAAGAGAACAAAAAGCGACGGAAGACAGATAACGTCATAAAATCGCCAAATGAAGGGTATACATACCAACTAAATCAGCAAATTAAGTCTAATGAGCTATCAGCTAAAGACTGATGTATTCAGGCCGCGGAGGGCTACAGGCGACATAAGAAAGATCTAATAGCATGGGCTGCTGGTCAGACAGCAACTCCAACATGTATTACTACCATGGGCATACAAAAACTGGTAGCAAGATGACAAGGAGAGGAAAACATAGTATTAAATTGTACTGTATGGTGCGAAATAATTATTAACTAAGATCATATTATTATTTATAAGACAACTAAATAATTTTCCAACTATGAGTAAAAAGGTTATTTCTTCCACTGGCTTCTCCAATAGTGGTGCATCTATGATCCGAGGAAAAGTATCTAGGATGAACACGGACTTCTATACTTAGTTCTATAGGTTACATGGCGATGTAATATGACATCATTGGCTCAAAATCAAAACAATTAAATTTATCTAAGAGGAAGAAAATGGTCCGGGTGGAGGTAAACACAATTCTCTTAAATAGGGAGAACTGTTTATTGGGAAGCCAACGTTTTGACCCACATTACAGGGCTTCTTTTGTTGTGATAGGAGACAGTGGCAAGAACAGAGGATTGGTAAAAATTAAAGTTGTGGTCAAGTGTCAAAGCATGCTCTGATACATACACGTCAGAATGTTTCTCTTATGGGTAATAGGTTTGAAGTCAGGAGATCTCACAATGTTTGTCAATACCCCATAGGAAAGGACAAACTTAATATAGTTTCTAAGCAGGCTTTCCGATAAAATCACTATTAGATACCTTTATAAACATCTTAAAGTTTAACAAAGAACAGATAATTTCATAATTATTTTTTAAATGAAAGGCAAATATCTAAAATCTTGATTTGAAAAAGTAATTACATATTTTAATATAAATTAACAGATTAATAATTTTTTTAATTTTATACCTCCACCAAGCATTAAATAACTTCAAAAAATGTAATACGATCAATTTCAAGTTCAAGGTGAAGGGTCGACAAGGTTTGGTTGATCAGCAGAAGAGGTATGTGTATTGTCTGTAAGTCGCAGTTAATCTGATAGCAGTCCATAGTTAACAGTAACTGTCTGATAGTACTGTATTATAGTAATACCATTATGGCAACAAACCACATGCCAGCACAGTAACTACCATTGTATAACTCAGCATTAAGGAATCAATAAAAGTTTGCACGCTTTATCAACTACAGCAAAGAATACTTTATATAATTTTCTATAATTATTGGTCAATTTTTTATTTATTTTTTAATATTTTTATTTATTTTTAAAAAAAATTTAAATCCCGGCCGAGGGCCTATCTTTTCTCTTTAAAAAAAAGACTTTATATACTTACTTAATTACTTTGTTACCGTGTATTAAATAAGCCTTTAACATTGTAAGGTTATAAATAATGTATTTATATAAATTTGAACAAGTGTAAATATTATCAATAAAGCCGTATGCAGGGTGTAACAGATACCCCCCTTTCAATTTTAAAATGTTTAGAATGTCAAGATGATATTCCGATCCTCTTATTTGGGCACTACGAGGTTCATTTGAGGCTTTGTAATTTGCTGTTGTATGTTCATTGTTTCTATTTTCCATTTTTTTTTTTTTTTTTTGTCGTTACATCATTTTTCCATTAATTCTATGCTATTGATTACTTATATGCCTTGTCGTTATATCATCCATTTATTCTTATATTTCGTTTTGTACTAATTACTTATAAAATGTTTTGTTGTTAAATATGCTCATCTTTGTTAATAGTTACTTACTTAATCTCTTCCTCTGTACCGCTTCAAGCAGTGTGAGGAGCCTGCTTATAAAGCTTGATCTCGATCCTGAACCACCAAGTTTCTTCTTCTCCAATCCAGGCTTCTCATGTCAAAGGCTTCCTTAACCCCGTTCTCCCAGGTTCTTCTAGGCCTTCCCTGAGGTCTTCTACCTTCTACTTTAGTCTCGTAAGTGGCTTTAGCCAAACGATCGTCAGCCATACGGGAGACATGTCCGAACCATCTTATCCTATGCTCCTCAACGATGCCTGCTGCTGGTCGTATGCCCAGATCGGTTCTTATCGTCGCGTTCCTCACCCTATCTCTTCTCGTTTTCCCTTCAACCCTTCTTAGATTGCTAATAGTTAAAATCTTTATACTGGTGACCCCGACGGGATTATTTAGTATATTACTATGTACATTGTAACAAACTGAAAAAAAAAATCAGATAAATTAAATGTTTTTTTATTTTTTATTTATTTATTGATATTCACAACTGTATTACAATAATACAAGTAAATAGGCTAAGTGATACATAAAATGAGATAATGACAAGTAGAGAAACTACCCACTGGTAGTACTCAAATCAAAGTACAACTAAAAAGATCACGTCGCCATCTTCTTTTCATACGCCTCGGAGAATTATCGGGAATTGAAGAGGGAGCTAGGTTTGAAACTGGATGGTTTGAGTGGGAATGAAGTTTGTTATGAAAGGATAGATACCGGGTTCGGGCCAAATCAGCAACAAATGGGACATCAAGGTCGTTATGGATGACTTTATTCTTAACAAAATAAGGAGCATTGAGGATTTTATGAAGGATTTTGGATTTTAGGGATTGGATAAGAGAGGAATTCGATGGCTTAGTGGATCCCCAAATCTCTACTCCATAACTCCAAATAGGTCGTATGATGGTCATGTAGATGAGTCTTTTGTAGTTAATTGGGAGCTTAGAGCGTTTGTCTAGTAAGTGTTGAAGTAGCCTGAAACGTCGAGCGGTTTCTTGTCTTTTCCGTCTGGTATGAGTATTCCAGGTTAATTGTTTGTCGAGGTGCACCCCGATTTTTGAGAATTTATTTTAATTCTCCAGTTTTGACACCATTCTTCAAGTTCAGTAATATGGGATTGGAGGCTTTGGGATACAATAACTGGATTAGTGTTGACTAATAATACACATGTATCATCAGTATACGTGGTAAGGATAGTATTAGGATGAGTTGGGATGTCAGCTGTATAAACTGTATTAAGGATTGGGCCAAGGATACTACCTAGAGGAACACCAGCAGATTGGTAAAATAGAGATGAATGGATATTATTATGATTTACTTGGAAAGTTCTATTTGATATAGGATTGAAGGATGAGAAAGTATGTAGGGGTAGGAATTTACGGAGTTTGTAGATGCCAGACTCGGTCAAAAGCCTGTTTCACGTCAAGAAGACTCCCGAACAATATGATCCACGTTCTAATGCAGAGGAGACTACATCCACCACACGATGACATTGCTAAATAGTGGAGTGGGAAGCTCGAAATCCAAACTGGTGATCTGGTATTATGTGATTTGCATCAAGGATGGGGTACACTCGTTTGAGGATGAGTTTTTCTAGGATTTTACCCATGCAAGGTAAAAGAGAGATAGGACTGTAAGATGATAGGTACTCCGTTTTTTTTTTTTTAGGTTTGGGTATCATTTTTACAATGGATAATTTCCAGAGGCCTAGACAATATGTGGAGCGGAGTACAGCATTATATATATATAGGTAAGGAATATAATGGCTTTTCTAGGAAGGTGATTTAAGATATGAAATGTGATGA
Organism: Arma custos; assembly: GCA_037127475.1. Lineage (NCBI taxonomy): Eukaryota > Metazoa > Arthropoda > Insecta > Hemiptera > Pentatomidae > Arma > Arma custos. Next base: position 3,370,680 of record CM073761.1, on the reverse strand, counting down.
GGTCGTGCCCAGGAGCTTTGCGGGAAGGTAATCTGTGAATAATGTTGGATATTTCTGTAGGATGGAATGCTTTGGGTGGAAGGGACATTTGGAGGGGAACATCTAACGCTGCTTTTGTATATTCAATGTGTTGGGTTAATGATATCAGGATGCGGATGAAAGATTTTGGAAAGGTATTGACCAAATAACTGATTTTTCTCAGTCAGATCTTGTCCAGTAATTTGATTCAGTAAGGAGTGGATGATTAAATTCTTTGAACTTTAGGAGTTTTTTGGTAGTCATCCATAATGTTTTGTCGGTGGTTGTAAGATTTTCAGTCCAGGTAATTAAATTTTGAATTTTGAACTTCTTGATTTCTGCTTTTAGTTAGTTAGTTAATAAAGTTCTTAATAAGATACGAGTATGCTGTGGCAAATCAATCTGTTGATAGTCATTAATTGTATGATTTGTGATGTTATCATGTAAACTGTTTCTGATTGATGTTGTAAGTTTTTCTATGGCTGTATCAATGTCTTGTTTTGTCTTAAGTGAGTCCAGTTTGTCCTCCAAGTCATAACAAAATAACCTTTATTTTAATATAGTAGAGATTTATTTTTATACAAGGATGTTTTAGGTTCATTTCTTTACCAAGTTTCCCTATCTGTCCTCTACTATACCATGTCCCCACACAGCCCTTTTCAAGTGTCCACGAAGTTTAAGAGAGTAGCCGCAGGTAACATAGATCATAGATAATTTTCTTATTTCTTATTATATTAATATCAAGTAAACGACTGAGGTATTTTTAGGGCATTGCAAATACAGTCGGTGTAGCTTGAACTAAAACTTAAACACGTCCTAAGCAGCTGTATAAATCAGTTAGCTTGAAAATACCTTTTTTTGGGGAGGCGATTTTATTGTTCAACCAACTTGAAATTTGACTAGACAAAACGAAATAGCCAGCTACTGTCAGCATTAGACGGTAACCATGATAATTAGGTTTATTAATTAAAAATATAAAGTGTTAAGTCATTAATTGAACCCCTCCACCATTATAAAACGAACTTGGAGAATTCTTAATCTTGGGTAGTAGCAATTTTTTTATTAATCCCTTACTTGTAAACTTCTGATCTTATAGAATAGATTGTTCCCTATTTCCGTTTTAATTTTTTTAAAAGAAAATATTTTTCCCGAGAATAAACGAGTTTTTTTATTTGTTCTTTAGTTCTTTTTGTTACTACCTTACGAGTTAACTTTGATATTAAAAAACTAATTTTATTTTAAAGATCAATATTTGGATAGCCACTCCGGCTAATTAGTTCAGAGTAGCGCTTGATTTTTTCGATATTTAATTAAAAATAATGCTCATTCTGTACGATGATTTTAAAAATAATAATAATGATCGAAACACAAAGTCACTCGGAAAATAAAAACCGGACTGTTTATATGTTGTTTGTTCTCACTAATATGAACGCCTTCATTATAAATGATGAATATAGAATATGAAATAACAAAAAAAACACAATATTTTACTTGTAATCTGAAATGAGAAAAAAGTATAGAATTTTTGTTATGGGGCGAATACAAAAATAGTTTCACATTTTATATAAGAAAATATCCTAAGATTATTAAGATATTTCTTGACATTTCGGAAAACATTTTTCAAGAGTGATATAATGTTATTGAGATATTGCTTTCAAATGATCAATATTATTTTGCGAATTATTTCACTCATTAATGATAATAAGAATATGAACTTTTTAGCTATAATCACAAAATCAAAAGTACTCTTGATAAAAATCATGTGCTTGTTTTGAAACTTAACACCAAATAATTCTTATAGGATATCGTTGTTATATATATATTAAATTTAATTATATATTGTTTATTTTTAAATTATTATTTATTTATTATAAGGCAGTAACTAATTTTAGAGAGCAAAAGTAGAAATACAATCGTAATAATAATAGTGCAGCAGTTAGAAGATAATAAATTTAATTTATGTATACAATTAATACATAAAAATCCAAAATAAATTTGGATTTTAATCTCTAAAATACAGTCGATGGTTCGCCATGTTTCCCCCAATTCATGCACATGAAATTCACAACAAAGATCAAATATAGTACATCCCACATCAACATACATATAAATTAGAGATAGCAATATCGTTCCTAGACGCTCAATCAAATACTTAGACAATGAAGGTAAAAAAAGCTATACAGCCAAACGCTGGCTGGTCAGCTATTTTTCGGTTTGTAGAGACATAAGGCTTTATGCTTATGGATTTTTTTAATTGCATTCTATTCATTATTATTATTTATGCCTACTTTTCAGTCTTTCCTCTTTTTTATTTGAGTCATTTACATTAGTTTCACTAATCTATGTTATCTATCTATACATATACATATTTTGTTATTGATTTCACATTTTCAATTACAATTGTTTGATATTATTCTTTATATTATTATATATTATTGTTTGATATTAAACCGGCAACAAATAACCCTAAATTATTGTTTAAAGATAACTAATTATAATTATTGACATTATATCATGTTAGTTTTATATGTGGAAGAAAATGGTCCGGATGGAGGTCAAAAAATTTCTGTGAGTAGAGTTAGTAACGGAGTTACACCAGGCTCCCCCCCCCCTCCACCAATACAAGCTTATGATTTTTATCAAGAATGATTTTTATTTTGTGATAGTAGCTAAAACGTTCATAGCATTAGAGAAGTGCTTTCGATGATTATTATGATGATCGTCTATCTGGAATATATCTAAATAATATTTTTATCAGATGGAAATGAATTTCTATATATTTTACCTAATATAAAAAGCAATACTGAATCAAAGCGATGATTCATTTTTTTAATTTCTTTTGATCTGAAGGTCATTTTTAATTTTATTGTTTATGAAAACAATAACGTTGCTCTTGCGAATGGGTCATCAGATTTGGACCGTAACAAAAACTATAAAGTGAAGCATATTTTCGAAGAAAAACTTCTCCCCCCTGAACCAGGTTATGAAACTGACAATATAAATAAATTACAATAGTTTAATAGTTACTTAAAATGATAGATTTGAGTGTTACTAAGATATTACTCTATATATTAAATAAAATACATAAAGATTTTTATTTTATCTAATATTAAAATTTAGATAATATAATTTATCTAATATTTCTTATCTACGATCACCAATGACAAGGGCAAAGTGAATAACGAAAACAATTATAAATGATAAAATTTAAAAGGACCTTCAAATTACCTTGAATCAAACCTGAGATAAAGTAATGAAATGATCACGTTTATTTGCTATTACTTTGAAACAAAACTGAGATAAAGCAATGCAATTATCACATATACACTGTATTATAACTTTTTTTAGGGAATTTCATAATTCTGTCAACGAATTTCTTAATTTTTTCGACCTATTTCATAATTAGTTTAACCAATTTCATAATTTTACCAATCAAATTCATAATTTTTTCAACCGATTTCATAATATGTAAGATGTTGCTGTGTGGTTGTTGTCAGGAAATCATATAAGACAAAAAAAGAGGTGGCACCCATCGTCTAAGTTTGATACCCGAAACTCTTGCTGCGATTGAGGATGTAATTGAAGAAAACCCAGCCTTCACCTTACAAGAAATAAAAGAGAAGCTGTGTCTTTTGTTATAGCTTCTGAAACTCGTAATAGTGATTTACGTTGCCAGTTTTTGATTGAATTGCTTGGAAAACTTGATCAGCTTTCCCTCATCAATAGTATTTTAGTGATGGATAATGCAGCTATCCACAAAACTAAGGAGGTTGAGAAGTTATGGCGCGATCTTCGCATATAATAAAATACCTGCCACCATATTCCCAATGCTGATTCGGCAGAACATGCTTCCTCAAAAGTAAAAACAAAAGCAAGAGCGATGTTGTCTTCTGGCAGAGGAAACAGAACTTTATGCTTTATTTCATCAATTTATAAGCATATAAATAAATATATGCGATATATATAAATATATGACAAACATATATATATATTTATATTTACCTCCTTATAAGTATATCATGAGAATATGTAATAATTAATACATCCAAATTTGTTTCCAAATATATGTGTTATATGATTTCCTGACAACCACACCATTTTATCATCTCTGTTTCTAATGCCGTTTGAAGGCCCTTTTTAATTTTACTATTTATGATTCTCTTCGTTCACTTTGCCCTCGTCATTGGTGAACGTACGTAATAAGTCTTAGATAAAATATATTAGTTTCATTTTAATACTAGATGAAATATAAATATTTTCATATTATATCTTATATATAGAGAGCAATATAATAATAATGTTCAACACCAATATTCAAAATGATTATAGAACAATTATCATTTATTTAAATTGCCATTTTCATAAACTGAAGTTATGGCGTTGATTCAGTATTGTTTTATATATTATATAAAATAAATAATCATTCATATGTTATCTGATATATATATATATATATATGAAGACATAATGGGAAAAAGAAACATCAGGAGCTAAATTAGGAAATCAGAAGAGTAATATCCTGGTAAAGTGTCTGGCTTTTGCCGATGACTTAGCCCTACTGGCAGAGTCGGAAGAAGACGCAATTAGGCAAATAAATTCATTGAAGAAAGTAGGTGAAAAAACTGGACTTGAAATCTTCGTTCAAAAGACCAAATTTATGACTACAGACCCCAAATTTAGTAAGAAAGAAGTGAAAATAGATTTCGGTAAAATTCAGGTGGTTAAAAGTTATAAAAGTTTGGAGGGAATATAGACAGCAATAGTCGATTTTAGTCATAAAAAGTGTAAATTCAACCGAATATAAATAGTCCAGGTGATAATAATGATTATGAAACAATTGATAAATAATATACAGAGCATAAAGACTAAATAGGACAGGATGGGTAAACAAGTTATATAAGATTATTAAAACCAATATAAATTAATAGTTTAATAACAAAGAATTATAACTGAACATTAAAATCAATGATATGATATAATGACAATAACGATAATTAAAGACCTTTAAGCAATAATTTAGAATTATTTATTACACGATGGGCAAAAAACTATAAATATAAATTAATAATTTAACAACTAATTATTATAACTGAAAATTAATATATATATATATATATATATATATATATATATATATATATATCGAAGAAGTTATTTTTTGAAAATATGCTCATCTTGATGGTTTTTATTACGTTCGAAAGGCAATCGTCAATATACAAGATAATTTTTTTTGTGATTAATATTTTTTTTAAATAAAATTAAAAATTACTTTCAAACGAAGAAAACAGAGATGCGGTAATGAAGTTATCGGGTTGATTCGGTTAAGGGGGTAGAAAGGGGGTGTGTTAGAGACATGCGTTGGGGTTCTTGGGTTGTAGAGAGCATTCAGTCGACCATCAGCTGCGCCAGGGGGTTCATGTCGTTCTTCAGCCTTCTCTTTGTCGTGTTCATCGTCGTCACAGGTAATAATAAAGTCAATTAATAGCATAATGACATTTATATATTTGAAGTGTACACATTTTGTGAAGTATAAATATATAAAAAAATATTAATTTTTAATAACGCCGAAAAATTGTGAGGACGTTATATCTCCAAATTTTTGTTTTCCTTTTTCTTTCAAATCACCTAAGGATCATATTTACATGATTCGCATTTTTATAGAAAATTAAGTAATATATTTATCTAGTAAACAAGTAATAAATTTAAAAATAACTATTTATGAATACTAAAATAAGATCCATTTCTATAAAATGTTACATATAAGCATTGTTAGAGAATAACTAAAGCAATGAATATTTTTTAGGCTTATAAAAACAACTAAGTATATATGATATAAATATTTGATTTGTTTTAATTGTTAAAAAACTAAGGAGAATGTTAAAAGTTTGTTTATCATACAGATATATGTTAATGAAGTTTATGATTTATTCGTTCATAGCAAAAACTATAATTAAATGAATTCATTAGGATCATAATTATATTTATCGGTTAAACTTACTGACACTTTAATGAATAATACTCCGTTGAAATGTCAGCGAAATGTGTCGAAATGATGAATGAAAATTCCTAAGTTGTGAAATGATAATTTAAAAAAAATTGAAGACAACAATACAATAAATTAAAGATAAAAATAATAAATATTTAGCCGTAATATTGGACTTATTAGTAACAAACAAAGAAAAGTAATTAAAAATTGTAATTTTGCTAAGCTATAACAAGGTTTAAAAGTTAAACAAATATATATATATATATATATATATATATATATATATATATATATATAAATAAATATAACATGACTAGCATTGCATTTTAATATTAGACACTCAAACAAGCTAGAAGTAGCTTTGATTTATAAAAAAGATTTTTTTTTACTAATTAAAAGAAAATTGTTTAGGAATTACTATTTTATTTCATTATGTTTGCTGTTCCAAATTGGTATAATAAGAACTGACAAAAAAGAAAATCTATTTCTCAGTCAAAACAATGTATGTTACTGAAACTTTAAAAAAAGTGATAAAAATATGATGAAACAAGATGTATACTGCTTACGAATATTTGTCAATGCCATGCTTCATTTGAAATTGAATAGAAATTTGGTATTTGCGAAGTGTAATTTGCTCTAGCCCTAATTCCTAGAATGACTTTAGAATTGACATGGTCTCACTAAATATAAATGAAATGAAGAATGAAGTCAAATTATGTTTTGAATTAGCTTGGAGATTATCCTTTTCTCGAGTTCATTATTGCGAAATGAAATAAATCATTGTAAATAATGTTATTTCAGAGTGATTGAAATTAATGGAGTAACATTACACGCCATAAAAAGAAAATTCATAGCAATAAAAAAAAAATACATAAAATCAAAATTTGATTTGTAAATTTACGAAAATAACTAAATATCTACTTTATAAATTTATTCGTTTTTTTTTTCCAAAGAGTTTTTTATTTTATTTTCTACAAAAATGTTGTAATGTTGTAAATGTACGAAGGATCATTGATACTGTGAAAAAAATCATATTTATATTAATTGTGTAGTAAAGAGTAAAACTATACGCTATTAAAAAAAATATATTTTAAGTGATACTACTATTTTAGATTTTGTGGCGAGAAATATTTTTCACTGGATTTAAAATTATGATATTTGATATTCTTAAGAAATGTGTTATTGAAGGAATGAGTTTCAAATTATAAACATAATCCCCACCGAAAATGATATATGAACACACACAAACACACTCAAATGCAATTTAATATGTATGTATCTCTCTAGGATTTGAAATAATGGATTATATTTTGTTTAACTCATTGGATAAGTGATTAGATAAGCTCATTAACCAAGTGAATTAAAACTCGCTACTTTGGTATGTAATAATAATGTATTAATATTTTGTCTCTAACTTGCTTCCATTTTCAAATTTAGATTCATGATAACTATCAACAGTTACTCTCTCTTTGAAGCTGTTAATGAAATATATTGCTATATAACCGCTGATGCTGGAATTGTGACCTCGCTATGTTATAAACTACATTAAAAAAAATTATATTGTTGAAAACTAATTATAATTAAAATTATATACATAATTATATTCTTTATTAGAATGTATTTCAAGTACCAAAGCGAGAAGTTGTGAGAATGATAATTGATCATTTTCAAACTTTTACTACTATATATGATTTTCAAAGACTATATGATTATTTATTTTTTTAAATATTTTGTTTTATTTTATTTTAAAATATGTACAAATTTTAAAACATTGGTGGGATGATCCCTTACAATGAAAATGAGTTCACATTACAACGGTTACTGATTAATATGTTTTTGTTCTTGGTAAAATTTAAAAAACCAACAGAAAAGAGAGTACGTAGGATTTACTTAAGACAAAATTTATGTATAACATATTAAAAAATGCATATTATTTATAATGTTATGTGTTTTGTTCGTTTGTGTCTGTATTTTTGTGTTGTTGTTTTTGTATAATTTCCTATTTCTTGTATGAGTGTGTTGTCTGAAAGTTGGCATGAGGTGAAGAATCTGAGGGTTTGTTGGTGTATGAATTTTTGTATTGTTGGGATGTCCAGTTCTTTGTGCATTGGGGTGATTTTAGTATATATTGGATAGTTTTTTATGATTCTTAGACATTTGTTTTGAAAGATCTGTATTTCTATATGATTATGGAACATATCTAAAACGACAGAAAAAATTGTGAATTTAATGTATATATATTAAATAATTTTTTTTTCCAGATAAGAAATGAAATATTTAAAATACTTCACACCATATTTTTAAAACTAATATAGAGTATTAGAGGGTATTTAAATATGCATACATATTTATAGGGGAGAAGCTATATATAGGGAATACATATTTTTTTTAGAATGTTCAAAAAATAAAATAAGAAATAAGCTAGGAAATCTAATAAAAGGAGTTACGGTTAAAGAGCTAATTTTGTTTCTATGATATAAATAAAAATGTATATAATACGACTTTTCTTTAACTACGGGTGTCTGTTAATAAGCCTCGGAATGGTGATAATAACTTTTCTTTATTGATATGAAAATCGGACGATTAAAAACAAGTGGATTTTTGGGGCGACCTGTGGCCTAGTGGTTAGCGTAAAAGACTACTAAGCCCAAGATCGCGGGTTCGTAGCCCGGCAGGTGGCCCTAGGATTTTTTAAAGGGAGTAAAAAATCCTTAGTTACGCCGTTCTTCGGAAAGGACGTTAAACGGGGGTCCCGAGCATGTCCGATGTCAGGTACTCGTTAAAAATCCCTATCCTAATTAAACCTGGATAGGCAAAATTTAGAGCTCCCAATGTAATTAGAGGATTTTATACAAGCATTGTCCGATTAGCCATAGCAGCAAAAAAGTGGTGTTAAATGAACAAACAATAACAATAAAAACAAGTATTTTCTAAATGAGATAGGAAAATTCTAGAATTTAAGAAGAGGTAGTATCGAAATTTTATTAATGCAGAAGCTTGCTGTATTTAGAATTTTATTTACATTGAAATTTTATATATAACTTTAAGAAACTAATGATAAAATCTATTACTTTGCAGTAGCAAAATTTAAATTAAATCCTATAAGTATTTAATAATTTAAACTATATTAAAGTTTGGCACCTAATATACCTAATATGATAAAAATTTAAGAATTAAAAAATAATTTTTTTTTTTGTTGAAACCTTAAGATTATAACATAAATTTAGCTTTAAATTCATAGTTTCATATGTGAGATTTTTTTATTGCAAATAAATATCCTTCAAAATATTGAAATTAGCATTAGTGGGAGAACCCCCGAAATTTATAAATCTTAGCATACTAAGTCTGTTAGCAGCCGGAGATGGATCACATGAGATCTAGGACCCCCTGGGGCTCACCGAGCCGCTATTAAGTGGGTACCCAAAATAAGGGGGAAAATCTGGAGGTTGAGCGTAATCTAGGACAATAATCCCTGCACAACCGTTATCCTTAAAACAGTACCGTCTCTATCATGTACTGACCCGCTCACGAGTTATAGTGATACAGGTTTTTTTTAGCTTACTAAGTTGCAGTAGAGGTGATATGAAATTTATATACTGAGTTAAGGATCAAAGAAACTTGCTTCGTGCGGTATGGAGCTTGTCATGGAAGGATAGGTATCTATTTTGGGCCAAATCAGCAAGATATGGGATATTAAGATCATGATGGATGAGTTTGTTTGTAACATAAGAAGGAGCATTGAGGATGGTTAGAGATTTAAGAAAGATATTAGTCCTTTTTTTTGTTGTTGATTAAATTCAAAAGAAATATACTTATAAATCTTGAGGCTTTAAGTTTCTGAGGGATCAAGGAATGGATAATTTAAATTGAACTAACTAATCGCTAGTTAGTAAGTTTATTTGCTTCTTAAAAATGTCTCGAACGTCGAAATTGGTTTCACATAATTATAATGTTACACTTAAAAAAAAAAGCTCAATTATCTGTATTAATAATATGAAACAAGAATATTCTTGCTCTTTGGGTTAAAAGGAAAAAACTATTATTGTTGTTATCCGAAAACAACAGTATGAGGACAACCACTCTACCATTTCCCGCACTCAACAAGATAAACTTCGTCCTACTTTGGTACAGCCTCTTCGCAACCCTTATATACCATATACCAACCCTTATATACCATATAACCCCTTATATACCACATAACAACACGTATATAGCATATAACAACCCGTATATTGCACATTTTACAAACCATGTAAAAAATCGAAAGTTGGTTACGAGGTTCACTATGATCGAATTATAAGTCAGCCCTAAAGTTGTTGTAGTTTACATTTATATCGGCAACAAATTTTTTTGTATTCATCGTGGTGCATTGTATCGTGGAGCTTTCATCAATAAACCTTTTTTACTACTTCAGAAAATAGTGATGTATTATTATGCTTGTTAATTACGTAAATTGAACATCATGCATACAGTCGGTTTAGGTGACGATTTGAATAAATAAATGTATGATAATTAACTGAGTGAATCGCTGTAAAAATGATAGCAATTAAAAAAAAAAAAGGTATCCTTAACATATAATACTATCTAGTAAAATTGGTAAGTATCTCTGGTACTTATTTATCATTGTTTTTAGAAATTTTAATCTTGATATAATAGATTTATTATATTATTATAAATTGTATTTATCATTTCCAATTATGGTTTGATGGAAATATATGGTTAAAATATTTATCCAAAAAAACATTTTCTGAACCACTCCGCCAAACAACGTGCTTGTACAATACATACGCAATTATATACAAATAAATTTGTGTGTGTGTACTATAATTAATTTATTTTCTGTGAGCATTATTAATTTATGTTATTTTATTTTTATTACATTTAGTTATTTTAAAATATTATTTAATATTTGTTTGTTTATTTTTATTATTTTGTTTGCTGAAAATTAAATAGCATTGAAAATTCTAAATTTTATTTATTTTGAGATGGTTTAGTTGATATTATATATCATATTTAAAATTTAAGTGTTTTCGATTCATAGGTCAATATAAATTTATTTATTTTAAATCAAAAAAGATTATATCACTATGCATTGAATTTGAATTTTAAAATTCATTATTACTGTGCACATATTCCTTCCATACAATGCATACATATATCTTAGGTTTTTATTGTCCCAAGAATATTGAAGAATCAGGAAGACTTATTTTTGAAGAATTTTTCCCGGTATTTCCTAAGCGGGAGAAAATCATACTACAAAACTGAGCGATGAAATATCAGAGTATTTCAATAGCGATGATTTAGTGGATGAATTTCTTGAGGAAACTTGAAATCTTTCAAAGAAAGCCCTCAGAATGTTTGTCACCCTTCCATAAATCACCCCATTCATCTCAGACCCAAATAAAAGCGCCTCTGGTTTTTATTTTAAGTAAGAAATTGGACAGCACTGATTTAATATTGAAATAAACTTCTCAGGTGAGGGCTCCAGTTTTAATATGTATATATTCTATGGGGTGGGTCTTTTGAGATGCCGACGTCTTATTTACATGAAAATGTTATATTTCATTCCACCAGTAATTAATACGAACTTGTCGATTACCGGAGTGGCTCAGTGGTAGAGCACAGAGTTGCCATGCCGGAATTCCTGGTTCAAATCCCACTGCAAGGCAGTACTTTTATTTACTAGTCTGTTTGCAGCCGGAAATGGATAATATAGGATCTAGAACCCTCCTGGGGCTCACCTAGTCTCTATAAAATATTATAAAAATGGGTACTCAAAATAAGGGGGAAAATCTGGCGGTTGTGCGTGACCTAGGACAAGTCAACTCCTTGCAGAACCGTTGTCCATGAAACAGTACAGTCTCTACCTTGTACTAAACCCCAGACCCTTCAAGGGTTTCAGTGATACAGGTTTTTTCGATAACCAATTTAAAGTTAAAGCCATAAAAAGACCGAAACATAATTAACATGAGCATCTAACTAGTTCGATCTGCTCAAATTCTGATCCTTTAGAAATGCCAAGATTAATTAGTATATTTTGTAAGTATATACTTATAATATATATTATAAGTATACATTGTGTCCGACCTACTGCCTGCGTTAGCTTGGACCTAGGGGGTACCACGAGTAGGTACAGGTCGTGTTTAGCCCCCTATTACTTAGTATTAAATAATTTAACGTTAAATGAATGTAATAATATAATACGCATGAAAATATTTTTATCACAACATATATTTTAAATATGAAGAAGTGCTGAATAACTCTCGGTTCACACAGCTACAATAAAATGGGTACCTTTGATTAGAGGAAAACCTGGCTAAGAACATGATCCCTGCCTAATCACCTTCTTGCATAGAAAAAGTAACGTTTTCTTGGACAGCCCAAGTCTCTACCATGTAATCAACCAGTGAACATTCAGTGCTTGTAGTAATAAACATTAAAAGTTAAGTATTATTCAGTTACTGTTACGCATGTTTGGAATTCAAACACATGAATTAATTAAAAAACAAAGGACCTTTAATTGAGTTTCAATTGGTGCTGAGCCATTGCGGACTCGTCGGGAATGGAGAGACAGATAAATTGGTCAAGTAATTTTCCGCAATGTTATAGCAATCTAACAATTAGTACGGTAACCTGTGCGGAAAAATGTTAATTTTTAACATTTATGGGTATATACTTCCAATTTAATTATGATCTCGGAAAAAAGGGTAAAATATAAACGCCTGCAGTTGAAACTTCCGAAATAATCAGACAGGACATTTCCAGAATTCTACCAGTTATCTATTTATAACTTCAAAACCGTGTTTCCGTGCGAAATATTTATATATCTATTTCAAAGAAAATAAAAATTTATGTCGGAAAAGTGTCGAACATAATAAATAAAGCTCTGTTATATGGTTTGAATTGAGGTTGAAATAAAAAACCTCACATGAATAAGATTGTTTTGAATTAAATATCATTCCAATAAAAGATAATGAGCATCAAATTTTGTGTTACCTTTGCATGTTTCGAAATCAAATACTATAAAGTCCTTTGTACTGCGTAATCACTCATTCACAGTCAGTGATTCAGATTGTGTCGAACATTCATTCATCTATATACGTTCTAGCTTGCTAATTAGATGAGCTATAAACTTTGTAATTGGCAAACATGTAGATTTTAGCCAATAACTGACAGGAAAGTAACGAAAACGATTTTTTTTTCTTTTAAATAATCAAATAATGAAAGTAAAAAAATAACAACAATTGGATATACACGGCCAGACAAATCCATTCTCTTCACCGATCCTATATCCCCGAATTCTCTTAATTTGCGATGTATACAAGGGGAAGAATGTTCATTAAACATTACTTTAATTAGGATCTTGTTAGTATATATATATATATATATATATATTGTTTTTGTCGTATCTCTGGCCGTTATATATGACAAAACTATTTTTTTTATTACAAAAGACTTTGTTAATTTCTTCTGGTTTAGACCGTGTAGATAAATTATTATTGTAATGCATTTGGAAATTTCAAAAAACAAAGTCTCTAAACTATTGGAAAAATAATCAGCCATCGAAAATTCTCATCAATGAAGATCAAATATTATACATCTCACGTCAACAGTAAAAAATTCGCATTCCGAGACAGCAATGTCACTCAAAGACATCCAGTCAAATACCCCTTAATTACTTTATATATTATTAACAGAGATGAAAATTATATTTTCAGGGTGCTCCGTTTCGTAATTAAGTATTCTAAACACTAAATCATTAGAAACTCTTGCAAGTTTAACTCCTGGCTCAAACTATAATTAGCGAGGAAGATGGATTTCCTCAGATACGAATCTAATGGCAAATGAATAACATTTAATAGATCTGATTTGCCTAAGCGATAAACAGTAATTAAAATTATAGACAAAAGAATAAATGTCAGAATTAAATTCTAGGAATAAAAAAAAAAAATCTTTTTCGTTAATATTCTCTTGATTTCTTTTTAATAGTTTATACCTTTAAATAATAATTTTTAAAATGTCCAGTGCGGAAATGGGATATGATATTATCTAAAAGTTAAAGAATAAATAAATTCCGTTTATTCTAGAAATTGTTTATGGTTTTAACCTCCAGTTTTATGAAAACTCTTCAAATGAATATTCATTGAAATCAGTTTAATGCCGGGGAGTAAAAGCAAATATATCGAGACTGTTTTCTAATTTAATAATAAAAATAAACCAAAACCGATGTTTAATCCGTACCAATGTAAACGATTTAAATAAAAATATTAAACGTCTTATTTTGCTAGTCATTTATTTTGAATGTCCTCAAAAATGTAAAATCATAAGTTTGACTTTTATGTTCTTTAATCGATTTTATTCATCAATCTGATTTTCTGGTTTTATTATTCTAACCATTCAACCAGTTAATGTTAATGTTATTTAATTAATTATTGCCATTGAGATTAATTTATTGTTCAAATAAAATCGGCTGTAATCGAACGCCTTCGACATTAAAATGGAGAAAACTCGAACGGCATTCTTGAATGATAAGCAACCTTTAATTTCAAGTTTCATTCTAAATGTAATTTTCTCTGGAGGCTTTTCTTAATTTCCTCATTATTTTTCCTTTTTCGTGGAATTATGCGATCAAATATAAAAATTGTGTTCTGTAATACATCATAATTTATTCATTTCCGTGATTTGTTGTAGTATTGTGGTGTGTGTGTGTGTGTGTGTATGAGTGCAAGTGAGTGCGAGAGAGTGATCTCTCCTTTCATAAACATTGATGACAAGATGACCAGATAGTCATAGCGTCAGAAGAATGGGACCTGCAATATATTTTATATGTTTAGGAAGCTCCTAGAGGAGTACTCTAAATGGAGTCTGGTCATAAATCTGGGGGAAACGGAGTACGTGTCCTTTAATTCTCCCTGCACGTCATTGTCGATTGAAGATTGGACTCTATCCAGCAGCACGGACTTCAAATATTTAGGTGTCTATAAATGAGACACTCGACGAGGACATAGAAATGAAGATATCCCGAGGAAGGAAAATCATTAGGATCCTCAACTCGGTCCTTTGGAATAAAGGGCTCTCGTTAGAAATGAAAAAGAAAATATATCATTCTTTTCTTCTGGGGACAACCCTATATGGGGCCGAAACATGGAAAGTAAAAAGACAAGATGCCCATAAACTGCTTGCTCTTGAGATGGACTTTCTAAGACGTAGCTGCGGCATCTCAAGGCTCCAACACAATAGTGTTATAAGAGAAACTATAGGGCAGGAAAAGAATATATTATACGAAATAGAGACCAGGAGGCTTCAATGGTTTGGCCACCTGATGAGAATGAGCCGCAATGGATGACCCAAGAAACTCTTCCTATATAAACCAAATTACAGAAGAAAGAGATGAAGACCGAGGAAGACATGGATGGAGGATATAAGAGAAAGTATGGCAGGAAGGGGGCTGCTAGAACAAGAAGAATGGGCTGATAGGAAGAACTGGCGGGAAAATATTTGAAAAAAAATCCCGAATTCATAAATAAAATGAATTGTTAACACTGTTATATAAGCCTATAACGGCGAATAATTTAATGCTTGTTATAAGTATTAAATAATTGATGTTTTTAATTTTGAATCATCTATAAATAAATATCTATCACATTGATAGTAAAAAAATACGAACAGATTGTTATTATTTTAAATCTTAAACTTGATATCGAATTTTTGGTTTACATTAAGCTGCATCTAGATCCTGTTCTAGGCCGCGTTTAAATTTTGTTTTATAAGAACTGTGGCATAGAAATAATAATCAAATGGATATCTGGGAACTAAAATATTATTATTGGACTCAGTGCCTCAAGGGTGATTCATAAATTCATTCCTTAGCCTCAAAAAAGTCTCAAACCTTTGGCTGTATAATACAAATAAGAAAAAAAAACCCAGAGGGAAAATATAACTTTAAAGCATATGCTGAACTTTTCCCAACTCGGAAAACTTCTTATCAGAAAAGCTTTTCCAAGTTTTTGCCTCTCTTTAGTGGATATAATGAAGCCAAAGGAGACAAGGGTTGGGATAAATTAACATAATTGTTCTCATTGCATCATATGTGTCATAGTGTATAATTATTATTTCACCTGTAACTGGGTTCTTCAATATTATTTCATATATAAAAATATAATATAACTACTCAATTACTCAATAAATATTCAATGTATGTTGGAAGTGTATAGTTTTTTCCGCTGAATTTATTTCTTCACTCCTTCGTTCCATCTTGCTTTTCTTAAATTTCCCACACCTGAAATCTGTTTTCCATCCTCAGCAAAAACTTTGTAAATTTTCTTGAATGATTTCCAGCATATATCAGTTCTATAACAGTCTCTTAGGTAATCTCTCTTTTCATTATTCTCCTCAATTTTTCGTCTGAGTGTTTTAAATATTTATTTGTATATCTATACATTATTTATAATACATAAAATACATTTGGATGATATATGTATATATAAAATTAATATATATACACTACTATAATTACAATTGATAAAGTTGTAATGTGTAACCTAGTACAGCTTTATGAAACCAATAGTTTATAACTTATTTTTCATTATGAGATGGACTTTTATATAGAGCAGTTTAAACTGAGTCCATATAATCAAATTAAATACAAACTATACTTATTGATAACAGCAAATGTGGAATGAAATATAAATCGCAGGTACTGAATCCAGAACTCAGTAATAGACCACTTTGCTGCAAATAAATAAAATTTTAATTGTGACAATTGATGAAACGTTTTGCTTCTTTTTTATTACTAAATAATTCTATATGATTATTACTCTTAATTATTATTTTTGTTGAACTCATGTTTAAATTTTACTTAAAATCCTATGTAATGTTTGAAAAAAATTGATAAAATTGTTAGGGCATAAATAGAATAATAAAGTCTCAAAACCCCGCCAGAAATTCTGTTGATGTTTCGCCCAGTTATGCGTCTTCAGGAAACAAGGTGAATAACTAAAATAAAGATATATAATGTGAATTAAATACAATACATTCCAATAACGCAGTCTAAAAAGACACCAACTAGACACCCGTTGCAAGCACCGAAGCAAAAAGAAGGCTACAGGACAAGAGAAGGGAAATTTTAAATAAAAACAGGTAATAATAATTTGAAAATACGGCTATCATACGATCTATTTGGACTTGCGGAGTAAAGCTTTGGGACTCAACTAAGCCATCGAATTCCTCTCGTATCCAATCCCTACAATCCAAAATCCTTCGTAAAATACTCGATGCTCCTTATTTTGTTAAGAATAAAGTCATCCATAACGACCTTAATGTCCCTTTTGTTGCTGATTTGACCCGAACCCTGTATCTATTCTTTCATAACAAACTTCATCAAACCCTCTAGTTTCAAACCTAGCTTCCTCTTCAATTCCCGATAATCCTCCGAGGCGTCTGAAAAGAAGATGGCCACGTGACCTTCTTAGTTGAACTTGTGATTTGAGTACTACCAGTGGGTAGTTTCTCTACTTGTCATTATCTCATGTTATTATGTATCACTTAGCCTATTTACTTGTTGTATTATTGTAGTAAAGTTGTAATTATCAATAAATAAATTTAAAATAAAAATATGATTAGTCAATTTATTGCAATAACACTATATAAATTAATATGAATATTGAAACTATCTTGAATACGTGATTTGAAATTCACTAAACATTTTTGAGCTATACTTACCACACACGCATGCGCATACACATCCACCCCTCCAATTACACAATTACACACAGCCCCACATTAATCGATCTTTTTACAATCGATTACTGAGATCAGTTTTAAATTCAGACATGTTTAAATATGTTAATACCCGTGAAACGTGTTTATTCATGTAAATCTCGATAGATTCAGTGACGTAGGCAGAAGAGGGGCGGCAAGGGGTTCATTCTTCCTCGCCATTTATGAAAAAAAAAAAATTATTTTCAAGCACATCAGCTTAAGGTTTCAATTTTACGTAATTTTAGTTATTTTTCAAAATAAAAATAACAATTAACGAAAAAAATCAATTGACCCATCAAAACCCGTTTGGCGCGTATACTTCTGATAGGGGATAACGAATCTTCTTGTCGAATCTCCCACGAAAAATGATTCTGCATACACTATTGGGTACATTGATTTTTAGCTCCCTTATCAAGTTGTGAGATATAAAAAAATAATTTACAAAATATATTGTCAGTTTAACTCAAGAAAGTTATCCGCCATACAAAGTTAGACAGAAATAGTTTCACAAAAACACGCTTAGATACGCAATATATTAATTTTGACATACTTGGCTGTTAGGTTTGAACTCAAGGGACGTTAGAAGGGATATATTACTTGGAAAACTGAAACTAAAATTCGTCATGATCACGATTCTTTCCGTTATTATAAATACTCAATATTCATGTCTTGGGAGTGAGGTTGCTCAGAGGTAGAGCGCTGAGTTAACGTGCCGAAGATTTAGCGTTCAAACCTGGCTTTGGCAAGTAATTTATTTAATCTGTTAATAGCCGGGGAGATGATCCTGTAGAAGCTGATGACTGCTGCGGCTCGCCCAGCCTCTGTAAAGTGGGTACACATAATAGGGTGAAAACCTGGTGATGGAACATGATCTAGGACTAATCACCTCCCTGCACAACCTTGGCTTAAAAACTGTACAGTCTCTACCATGTACTGAACCCAAAAACCTTCACGAGTACATGGGGTGTACATTTTTTTTATTGTAAGTGAAAATAATACACAGCTAGGAACTTGACTAGATAATCTGTAAATATTTGGATATACGGAATATAACCAAATGTATTCCAATCAAGTTCAATATTTCGAGTAAATACCAAGATACACTCTTGAGTTCAACTTAGTTCGTTAAAGTCCATAATCGCTCTCAATCGAAACTAGTAAAATCATAAACTATGACCTGGTTTAGTTAATTGAGTTCATAAGCTACAATCTCCAATGCGGAATTTCCTTCCTCAATAAACTGCTTCTCTTACTTTTATTTAATATCATCTCCTCGAAAACGTTTTTTCAATTTCATCCTCATGCAATGTTACTCAAAAAAAATTACAAAACCTTAGGTTTATCGTTACATCTTGTTTGAAGTATTGCTTAATTGCAATTTTTACCTGATATGGATATTTTCCGATACGATAACTCATTGAAATATATGATTACAGGGTTACCACACGACTTCGTTCGACTAAGCCGGCAAAGAAGTATCAAATTATAACTGTAATAAATTTTGGATTGTGAAGTTGGCAGGGAGCGGTCATTTATTTCGGAACAACTGTCTAACTTAGGGTCATTATTATATACACTCTACGCGGAAGTTTAGATTAATTGTTTTCGCGAAAACGTTCATCCCTTGAGCATGTCACTCATATCTCTCAGGCTCAAGCTGGCTCCAATAAAAAAAAAAGTATATATATATAATTAATTTATACATCATTGGATCGGTTGAAATCAGTTAGTATTATAAAATATTTCCAAAAATGTAACAGAAAATGAGACAGAAAACTAAACGGTGAATATGTGAAATTTGGTTTCAGGTGAAATTTATCAATTCCCGAAACCAAATATAAGCTTCATTATCAATCAAATCTTGAAATTACAAATAAATATTACGGTCACCTGTGGTCTAGTGGTTAGCGTAACAAACTACTAAACCCAAGATCGCGGGTTCGTAGCCCGGCAGGTGGCCCTAGGATTTTTTTAAGGGTGTAAAAAATCCTTAGTTACGCCGTCCTTCGGAAGGGAGGTAAACGGGGTCCCGAATCTTTACGATGTCAGGTACTCGTTAAAAATCCCTATCCTAATTAAACCTGGATAGGCAAAATTTAGAGCTCCCACTGTAGCATCGTCCGATTAGCCATAGCAGCATAAAGTGACGTTAAATGAACAAACAAACAAACAGATAAATATTAGTAATGATTTAAATAATTGTTTTTGTTCTTTTTAATTTGTTTTTGTACCATTACAACTCGTGAAGGACCTAGGGTTAAGTATATGGTAGAGACTGCACTGTTTCTTGGGCAACGGTTATGCAGGATGGTGATTATTCCTAGATCATGCTCAACCGCAAGACCCCCCTTTTTTGGCTACCTACTTTAGTGATGCTGGGTGAGCCCCATGGGAGTCAGTCCTAAATCCCATAGGACCCATCTGCGGTCGCAAACAGATTAAATAATAGTCAGATTTAGCAGGATACTAGGACCTTCGGCATGGTAACTCAGCGCTCTACCACTGAGCCTCTCAGCTCCCGTTTTTTAAATATGAAGAATAAATTAAGTTCAGAGGATGGTGAATCGGTGAAAAATTTTCATTTCACCAAAAAAAAAATATTTGTTTACTCCACCGCCACACCAAAGATATTTGTTATTTTTTAATGTAACTAAAATGTATAAATATAGGGCGCAGGATAGCTCAGTTTGTAGAGCTCTGAGTTGCTTCTATAAATAAAATTCGTATTCTTTATTGGGTAAACAAAACTGGCTGTAGAGCGTGATCTGAGGTAATTGTTTCTTATGGTTCTCGAGATTCTGTCAATTGAAACGATATTTGGTTGATTAAAGTGGTTATATCTATTCGTCATAAATTCGTAAGTACCACTCATCATGCATAAACATCCTATATGTGTCAATGTTATATTTAGACTGGTATGAAGTGGAAGGCGCGTAGTAAAGATAGTTCACGTTTGGGGCTTCTTGTTCTTCTTATTTGCCCACCAGGTTTTCATTCTTTGAGAGAATTCAGTTTTTCTTTCTTCACTCCTTTTCGTTCTTGTTCTCGGAGCTTTTGTATCTGGCTAAACTTATCATTTTTCAACTTTAGTTTAAAAATGTTTCTTGTTTTCATATCTTCATTAGTAATTAAAAAGAAGGCCTACCATACCGGAACATATTATCCTAAATAATACTCGAATACCCTGGGCACAAAATGTCACCTACCTAGGTCTGGACTTAGATAAGTGATTAACATTTACTCCCCATATAAATAACAAATGTTGTAAAGCCAAAAAACTTATAAGTACTATGGCCCCATAATTCCGTAGAAAATCTCCGCTCTCTAGTAAAAAGAAAATTATATTATATAAATCAGTCATAAGACCTTTACTGACATATGCCTCTCCTGTATGGAGCTACACATGTGACTCCAACTATAAAAAAATAGAAAGAATACAGAACTTATGTATAAGAATCATAAATGACTACCCCAGGTACACAAAAATAACCGACATGATACTTGATTTAGACCTACAAACAATTAAACAGTTTATTCACTCTCAGACTTGGAACTTTTTCAACTCAACAAAAAACTCAGGAAATCCCTTAATGCAATCAATAGGCAATTATAACAAACAAACCGTAAGACGATACATACATAGACGAACTAGACATATACTATTAGAATAAATATAATTAATTTATTACATTATAATAATTTATCAATTATAAGCGAATTTATTCCTTAAATGAAAAAAAAACTTGTACTAAAATTGTTTATTTTTACTACCACATATTATACTTAGTTTTATTTATTTATTTTACTGTTATTTTATTTTATTTTTCTATTTTGTGTAGGGTTTTTTTTTTTCTTTTTCCTACTGTTATAAATATATTACAGCTTTTATTTATTATGTTATTTAACTTACAGTGTAAATTGTTATACTTCAACATGTATTAAATAATTGTTACAAAATTGTAAATTAGCAAATTCAAGGAATAAAACTTTATTTTATTTATTTATTCATTAGTAATTTTGGCTAATTCCAAGTCCTTCTTAATATTTTGGATCCATTCTCCTACATTAACAAGGGATGCTACGTATTTTACTATTCTTTAATGTAAATATCTGTAAATATATATATATATATATATATATATATATATATATATATATATATATAGAGAGAGAGAGAGAGAGAGAGATAGAGGGAGAAAGCGAGAGACAGAGAGAGGGTGAGAGGTATTTCACGTTCATATCTGATGATATAATAATATATACTCATCTGCAGCCATCAACTGTATTTATTTATATAAACGATATTTAAATTTTTAAAATATATTGAATTTGGTGTATGTCTTAATGATTTATGGCCCACTGGAGGCCATGTGAAAATACCATAAAGGACAGTAAATCGACGTCTTTCATTGCGTTTAAAATATATATCTGAAATATGTGCAATCATAAATTTCCATTTCCTTTTTGAATCAGGTTTTTGTTTTTCTAAATAACTACAACAGGGCCGTTTTTAGCGACCTCCCGTTCCCGCCGTAAAATGCCTTTTCAAAGCCATAACTCATTTTAATAATGATAAATGACTCTAGCAATGGGATTTTTATGAATGATATTCTTTCTTCGCCGCCGGGGTGGGGTAATTCACCCCCCATCCCCCTCTGACACTCATCAAGTAATGACTTTGTCGCATCACTAAGTCCCCATGTGAGGCTTAGCTATCGAGCGGTTCTGGCTTGTTGTGTAGGTTCTGAGATAAAGAAATAACGAAGCAATGGAGTGAAATATGATCAAGAACTAGGGCAAGAATATATTTAATTCATGTCTTTTCGAAAGTTTATTCATCAATCAGGACCATGACAATAGTTCATCATCATTTTATTCGAAAGGCAATTTGTACTAGTACTGGTTGGGCGGGGGGGAGGAGTTGAGGGCTAAATGGGGGTCGCCTCCCCGTAGCAAGTACAATGGGTTTATCGAGATTCATTTCTGGGTTCTTCGAATTAATTAATAAATGACTTAACTAGGTGGGGATCGAGCCCATATCAATATTTTGCGAGCGTCTTTGATTCGCTCATTATGATCGCAAGGGACATGTATTTTTAAATTTCGCAGCAGCATTTTGAATTGTAGAATATAATAGAGTATCATTTTTACATAATATAATAGAGTGTCATTTTTTAAAAACAGTTGTCGGCCCTTAGTTCCTCGGTTATTTATGTAATAGAATGGATTTTTTTTATGGCATTAAAAATATTTCGATTGAAAAACAATAAAAAATCTGTATATGCTACTCTTGCATTGTATATGCTACATAATAAGGACACTTCAACTACGCTTTAAAAAACCCTGTAGTATTACAACCCAGAAAAGGCCTTGGGTTCAGTACGTGGAATCTTTAATGTTTCTATGATAACGGTTGTACAGAGATGTGATTTGGTCGAGATCACGCTCAACCGCCAATTTTTTCCCAAGTAAGGGTACCTACTTCATAGAAGGTCACAAAGGATCCCTCCCCGGCTGTGACAGCAACTATACGGACAGCAACACAGCGTACTATTGAAAGTTTTTCAAAAATATATATTTTGTTTTGTTCAAATATTACATCCTACCAAATTTATTAAGAGACACTTATATTTTAATCCATCCATACTATGTTATAATAAATAAAATTATTAAATACATTGAAGTAAACCAAAATATGTACAATTTACTCTGCCTTATCCGGAAACCTCACCTCTGGAGCGCAAAATAATAACTCACAAGGGTTCCTTGTACAACCTGGGCTAAAAACCACTCGAGTATCAGTGAGAGAGAGCTACAACAAAAATAAAATGTTAACAAAAAATATCTGAACTTCTTTCTAAGGGTATAATATAAGGCTGATTCATACATAATTCATTTCAACTATCTTATTTAAGGGAAACATAACAGCTTTAAATACTGGAACATCATTTTTCAGAAACAATAGAAGTCTGGATTTAAATGAAATAATAATTATCAAGTTATATATATTTTTTGTTATGGCATAATTACCTTTATGTTGGTTCAATGTATAGCAACAATTCATCTTATTCCTGGCTTTGCTCCATTTCTTCGCCATAGAAGTAGAGTCATTTCTAATCTCCCTAGGTCTGGTACTTGACAACATATCCTACTAGAACAGGTTCAAGCACCAGGGGCATGTGTTTTATGTATTGCCTCAATGCAGCCCAGCAAGCCAATCACCAAGAAGTAGATAATTCATATGAAGCAAAGACATATGTCATTCACAGGTGTCTCACTACCAGGAGTTATAACCAATAATTACTCGTAGCACTAAGTGCCTTATTATTTTTGTTATCATCATTATTCAGTATATAAAATACTAAATCATGCCTTTTCTTCCATTGCTTTTTCACCCAATACATATCCATATTTCAAATACATTCCACAATACTAGAACGGGAATGTACCATATCCAAATAACGGGATGGTGTATTTCCACTTTGAATTATGATTAAATAGTATAGCAATATCAACAATTGTTTAGATTCAAAGAATTCATATATTTATTTATTGTTTTTAATTATTTCGGGTTCACCCAACGTTACCTGCTAAAACTTAAAGGTAGCACTGCTAAAGGTAGCATGCCCCAAGCTGAACATTTCCAGGTGACCCGTATTAAACAGTTTATCTAGGAGCATCTTCTTAGAATCCTTTTGAGGTAGGTTGTGTCGTCTCAGCTCTCGATTTAAATTTTCTGGCCCGATGATCTAGTCCTTATTTACTCCTCTTGTGAAGATATTAAGGCCCTTTCAACCTCCTCACCCGAACCCTTCAGGTTATTCAACTATGCCCTATTTAAATCTAATACAAGATATTTTAGCTAAAGGTCAACAGGAAACTCTATTTTTTTTAATAAAAAGTTAAACATTTTAGATTTATTAATGGTTTTTATGTTAATTAGCATACTGCATTAAATTCCACGTATTATTATTATTAGGTGGTTTCATATGAAATGTCTTTTATTATTATTATTAAAATTCAAAGTGAAATTAGACGATTTCTGTTGTTAATAATCATTATAATATAATTATATTTGCTGATTGCAGAGCTGTTTATCTCTCTTTTTTGACAATATTTACCACCACTAAAATTAAATCCAATGTTTGTTTGATTTATTTAATAAAAACAAGCGATTTTCGAGTAATTTTTTTTTTAGTTTAGTTTAGTTATATATTTACTGAAAGAAATATTACCACCGTGTTCGGGGAAGGGTTCTACTATGCATTAATTTATTTATATATAATATTGCCAAAATTCACAAAAATTATATGCTGTACCACATAAACAAGTCTAAATTTAAAAATAATTTCGATTTAAATGTATCTATACAGATAATCATAATGTATAATAAAAGAAAAAAATATACAAAAAAACTTTCAATAGTGCCAAAAAAAAGTAATAATAATAAAATAAACCAAAATTGTAATTACACATTCTTAATAACTTATAATCTATAAGTTATAACTTATAATCTATTTAATATATATACACATGTATATATAAACAATTATAATAAAATAAAAGAAATTGGTATCCTATGGTATAAATGCTATGTTCTTTGTACTATGTATGTACATACCGCTTTGTACTTTTTTTTGTATAGTTCCCAATATTATCTATAAGTGTTTTTTTTTGTGTCTACAATTAAAAAGAATAAGGGCGTAATAACCTAGATGTTGATCGCCCGAAGAAAAAACATAATCTAATCTAATCTAATCTTAAAAAGAATTTATGAGAGGAAATAGTTGACTGGATGATCAAATGTAGAACGGAGATAGTTGGGGGGTGCAGTAAAAAAAAAACACTGAATAAGTACTAGACTTATATTTATGTGCCGACGTTTCGACCTACAGTGTAGGTCATCTTCAGGGCGATTTGGAGAGAGAAGCCGTTGGGTTCACCGGCTGACAAACAATGAAATACCGCATTGTTAGTCTGCCGGTGCTCCCAAAGGCTTCTCTCTCCAAATCGCCCTGAAGATGACCTACACTGTAGGTCGAAACGTCGGCACATAAATATAAGTCTAGTACTTATTCAGTGTTTTTTTTACTGCACCCCCCAACTATCTCCGTTCCACATTGAAAAGAATTTGTTTGCACAGTTCATAGATGAATACATTAGTATAAGGTATACATGATTCTATATGCATAATTTTAACTTTAGTGTCATATGCATAATTGGGCAATTCTAAGGCATTTGTTTTGGAATATTTGTAATTTTTTAAAATTAGTTTAAGAAATATAACTAAATATTGGGCATGAATATGTTAGTATAGTTCATAAGCAGGCTTTATATAATAATAACTTATTATCTGGGCTTAGTTTAGGATTCCTGTTAAAGTATGGATATATAGTACACAGAGCCCTGTTAGCTTTATTGCACACATAATCCGGGAAGGGCAAATATCGACGAAAGACCGGGACACATGCCAAAACGAAATATGTATAATAAATTTTTTGGTGTGATGTTCATTGGCAGGAATAATTGATTTTTCCTATCTACCCAGAGGTGAAACAATCACATCCACATCATATTGCAGGGAAATTGACAATGAAACAAAAACATTTTCAGACTTTATTTCATCACAAAACCCTGAATTTTTCAGTACTACTGGGATTGAAAAGTTTACAACACATTGGGAAAAATGAATTATTTGCAAAAAAAGTATGGGTTTGTGTATTATGGCCAATGGCAGGAATAGTTCATTTCATTTTTCTACTCAGAGGTGAAACAAAAACTTATGAAAAACTACTTGAATTGGTTAATCGGAAGGGGCATATACTCTTTCACGATAACACCAGACTTCATGTTTCAAGACCGACAGTCGTGACAGGATTACGAAGTCTTCCCAAACTCACCTTAGATTTCTTGTGTTCAGAACTTTGGGCAACATCCTTAAGGGCAAAATTTCTAATTCTCGAGTTACAAAAGCTTTCTCAGACTTTATTTCATAACAAAACCCTGAATTTTTCAGTTATGGGATTGAAAAGTTGAATACATTGGGAAAAATTAAGGTAAAGATTTTGAATTAAAATGTTTTGATTTGGTAAAGTTGTGTTACTAAATAAAATTTCCTTTGAAAATAGACTTCTCATATGGAACGACTTAATGAGACGTTATACTTTAATTGAAGCATTTTATTTTAATTAAAATGCTATCTTGAACTGTGTGATTGTACAATTCTTTTGGAAGTATTTAATATTATTATGCTATTATAATTTTTATGTGGCAGTTTATATAATTATCTCCAATTCCCCATCAGTTGCAGTTCTTGAAAGTAAAAAATATTTTTTTAATTGAAGAACTGTTGTTTTGGACTTACGGGAAATGAGCCTCCGTATTTATAATTATCCTGGAAATTATAATTGGTAATATATAATTTTTTCCCGTTTTTGAGATCGAGTCAATAATTGTTCAATAATCCATTAGCAACGTTTCGAGAGTATATAGTTCTCATAATCATGCCCTGACAGTGAATTATATTAAATCAAACACTAGTATAAATATAAAATTGATAATTGTACGATTAGAAGACAAGTTCTTACGAATTTATTTATTTATAGCAAAATGTTTTTAACATATCACTCAGTTAATATATCAGTTCCTGATTAGTAATACTCTTACGATAATAAAATACTGGGTGATAGATGAAATACTTCAAGTTTTTTTTTATGTTTTATTTTAAATGGTGTCAATTGGGATCAGCAGGTATTTTTTATATATTATAATTATTATAGATTTATTCATGTTTATTATTTGTGTATTGCTGTTTTGCTAATGAGAGTTTATCAAATTTGAATAACACGAATTTGGGCCTTGCACATCCTTTTTTTTTATGGGGCGATTCTTACATTTTTTTTACAGTAATTATTTATTTTTATTGCGTTTGAAGCTATTTCTTTTGCGGAGTATTATTTTATGTGTATCAATTTTAGTATATAATATATATATACACATACACATAAGCCCATATAGTATATATCTAGGCACATATGTTCTAATGTCTTCCATCTTAGATATTAATATTCAACCAAATTATATATCGTTCAACCATTTTATTAACAGCAATAAATCCCTATAAATATTCAACATGGTAGAGCAAAGGGGTCGTTGAATATTAAATAATGGGGTGTTGATGAAACGCTTTCACGTATTGATATGGCCAACATTAGCCATTCAAATTTAACTTTTTTTTCCTGTTTTCCCATTTTCAGTGTTCTATCTTCATTGACAAAAAAAAAAAAGAAAAAGAAAAAAAGAAATGAAAATTAAATGTACAAACCTTTCATTATTACTTCATATCCATCTATATATATATATATATATATATATATATATATATATATATATATATATATATATATATATATATATATTTATATATATGTGCTTATATGAGGACCGATTCAGGAAGTAAGGAACGTTTTGGAATTTTAAAAAACCAAGTACAAGAATATCATTTTATTATGTACATGTGAAGGAGGGACTAAAATAATACTTTTCAACATAATCACAATTCAAATTCAGGCACTTATTATAGCGGTGGACAAGCTTTGAAATTCCTGTGTCATAGAATTCGGCCGCCTGTGATATCAGCCACTTAGTGACTGCTGTGTTGCTTGCCAGTAGTTCATCACCATGACTGTGGTAGGCTTCCAAAAACGTCAAAGATGCCTCCCTTCGTTGTTCTTTATGGTGATCTGTAACCATTTTTGGCGCCCATCTTGCACAAAATTTGTTGGAGCCTAGCTTCTGTGAAACAATTTCAAACAATAAAGTCCGTGAAACTTGTGGGAAACATAGAGAAAGCATTTACCAGATTACCAGATCGTCAATCACAATGCTCGGACCTCCACTCTTCTCTTCATCATCAACGTTTGTTCGGTCATTCTTAAACTGAATGCACCACTTCCTGACAGAACTGTCACTCATTATGTTTTTCTCGTACACTTCACACAGTTCCCGATATATTTCTCTTGGTTTTAAGATTTTTGCCAACAAAAAACGAATCACAGACCGCACCTCACAACTAGCGGGATTTTGGATTACAGCACCCATTTCAAATGGGATAGCGCGGAGATGTCCCTGTTGTCACAGCTGGACGCTGACGAGGTGCCGAGCACGAGCACACCAATGTATACGCTAAATCTAATTTTATTTTTTGTCAAAGGAACGTTTTGTTGGTACTTTCCATACAAGCGTATGCTATATAACGCATACTTAAATATTTACCGTATATAACTTAGATAACAATAACGGATTACACCGGTTTTACTATAATAAGGGTACACGGTAAAGAATGGACTATTTACTAGTCAACGCTTGTGCAAGGAGGTGATTAAGCCGAGATAACGCTCAACCGACAGGTTATCCGACTAATTAATAGACGTTATATAGGATGTGTGAGCCCCAGGAGGTTCTTCAGATCCCACAGAGTCGATTCACCGCAGTTAACAGAATAAATGATTTATCTACGACAGCCGGTCTCGAACTTGGGACCTAAAGATCAGTGACCGGTGAAAACTTTTTTTTTCCATTTCTATTCCAAAACTCTATTCTAGGATACTTAAACACAGGAATGTATTTTGTACAATAGTTAATAATTTTTTTCTCCATACTATAACTAATTTAATATTATCAACACATCCATCCATATTAAAGGTAAACAAACTTATTTTAAGAATTACCGTTCACATCAATAAATTAGACCATTTAAAATATAAAAAGTGACCTTGCTATTTTGCTGTACAAACATTGTTATCCAGAACAGTTACATAATTATTAAAACTAAAGCAAAATCCTGCTGGTTGGATGTTCATTATTTAGTAAATGAATGCAAACAATCGGTTATGCTAATATAGTAGATATTTTGGGTTATTTCATTTTACCTGTTGATGTATTCGTCTATTGATAAAACAAAAAATAAATAAAATACTTTGAGCCTAACAGGCAGATACTGGTTATACCCGATGTTAATATTGTCATGTTTCCATGACCAAAATATTCCTTATTCAAATGTGGGAAGTAGCCGGATTAGGCTAGAAGGACCCTACAAATACGTTTCGGAGATTACATGGGTCAAGGGGTGATTAGCTCAGGCAAGTAAGGCTGAAGACAAAGTGTAATCTTCTTAGTATAACATCCTATGAATTGTATTATTGTATTAATATCGTTATTGTTACAAAGAGAAATGAGAAACAGTTCCTCAACCCGTCCTTCTTGTATAGTAAATAAAGTGTGGCCAATAACATTGGTCACGAATCTTGCAAGGGTATACCTTGCTATCGTCTTGCAGAAGTGAGCAAGGAGCATTTGTTAGGGCTTTTAAAAGGACTTAATAGATTCAGGTTGTTGACAGTAGGTAAACCGAAGATTCATGTCCTTTTTAACTTTATAATTTCTTTATTGTCTAGTTCATATTAACTTTATCTTCCAAGAGCCATAAATATTTTTTTTATCTTTTCCTAATGTTTTGTTGTTTTTTATTCTATCAAGTCGTATTTGATTTCATTCCATGCAAATAAGGAATGTAATCCGAATTGTGACAATTTTTTTTATTTTTATTTTAAAGTGAAAAGATATGCTTTTTCTCTTTAAAATATAAATATTTAAAAATCAAAACAGTTGACCAAAAATTATTTAAATTTTTTTTTTATGTTTTAAACTGATCTATATGTTTCAGAATCTTTACATGTTTGTGGTGGTCAGTATCCTATGCTGCTATTATTTCTTAACGATTAAATAGATTTTTGACTTGTTTAGTAGGTCTTAGGGAGCGGAGTGGCTCAGTGGTAGAGCACAGAGTTGCCATGCCGAAGTTCAAATCCCGCTGCTGGCAAGAATTTTATTTAATCTGTTAGCGTCCGGAGAGGGACCTTATGGGATCTAGGACTTTCCTGGGGCGAACCCAGCCTCTATAAATTGGGTACCGAAATTAAGGGGAGAATCTGGCGGTTGAGCTTGATTTAGGACCTCCTGCACATCCATTGTCAAAGAAACAGCACAGTCTCTGTCATCTACTGAACCCCAGACCCTTCACGGGTTGTTATGATACAGGTTTATTTTTTTTTTTAGTAGGCCTTATCTCCTGATGCTTGACGAAGCATGCATAAAATATTACCCTAAAAACTCTATCGATTTTCCTATACCAGCACATTTACCAGAAACAATTATGTGAAAAAGTTAATATGTTCAATAATTTTAGTTGACCTTATATATGAGGAAGAAGATGATCCGGTTGGATTTCAGAAAAAAAATCTTGTAGTAAGAGGAACTGGTTATTTTTAAAGCCAACGTTTCTGCCCACATTCCAGATCTTCTCCAGGGCTAAATATACAAGATACATATAAATTAGAACAATATATGGTAAACCATATGTTGTATATTGATTGATTACTTCGTTTCCGCATGGCTAAAAAATTCAGTAATCATAACGACGATCCGAAAGGCATTTAAATTTCTCACTTATACTGGGTAGTTTCTCTACTTTATTCAAGCCAATATGTACCATTCCTTCCATTTACTTGCTGTAATGTCATAATTCAGATGTAAATTTCAATGAATAAAAAAAAAATTCTCACAAAAAAAAAGAGACCATCGAAATCAGAGAATTATCAGCAGAATTATAGTGTTTTTAACTTGATGAACCTGTGATGAAATATTCTGCACGAATTTCTATGGAAAACGGTTGAGTCTTGTTTTGTTTTTTTATTATTCTTATACCAACATAGTTAAATACAATGAAGAACAGGTCTATCAAACTAATACTAGCGAAGAAATATAACAATTTCCAAAATTTTGTCTCTGAGCGGTAATGTGAATAAATACATCAAATTTTTGTGTCTATTGAGGTTTATTCCCAATATTGGAAATATCTGCGTTGTTGTATATTTAATGATCCAAGGAGTTTTCGCCTCTCATGTTGGTGCCAGTTCATATATATATATATATATATATATATATATATATATATATATATATATATATATATATATATATATATATATATATATATATGTATATAACGTATATCGGTTTTTACTTATCTTGATTGTTATAGATAATATATACTTGTTGTTCTCGAACTTCAGTGAGTTCTTTACACTTTTTTTTGTGACGTTTCGAGACTATTTTGATCTCATACTCATGCCCTAACAGTGATAATGAGTATTTAGTGAATACATTAAATAACACGCTATTCTAAACATGAATTGACACGTGTAAGATGTTAATACATAAGTGGTGATAACCTATTTATAGTTAGACAAGTGCGTTATTTAATTTATTCACTAATTTTTTTCAGTTAGGGCATGAATATGAGACCTGAAACAAAATCGTCCTCATTATTATTGGCAGTGAAAAGTAATTGGAAGTATTGGTCTCAGTATTTATGTCTGACAATTTACCTAAAATATTACCTATTTTTTGGACATGGTGTCCTTCACCTCCGGGGTATATACACTGATATAGGCTAGAATTAAATTTCTGGCTCGAAAAAAATTACATAAATTTAAATTTGCCAAGGCTTGACTGTATATAAACGGAAAAAAAAACTGATATTTTATCGTCCCCTAAGATCTGTCCTTTGACCCAGTGACGCTTCCGCCACATAAATATTACAACATGTGAACCCTAAGAAGCCCCAAGACATGGAATCAATAAATTTTGCTTTCTTTAGCTGTTTTTTTTAGCAAGCCCGAGACGTAAAACTGATGATGTGCGATATTTCCTGAGCCATATTTCAAAATGTATTTGGTTATTCATTTTTAAATAGTAACTGATAACATGCTTATTATTTATTATATAAAATTTATATGATTATTTTTATAAATAACATATTTATAAATACATTATCTCATATTTCTCTTTTTGGCTGTTTGTTTTTCTAAATAGTTTAAATTTGCTCACCGAAGAACACTACAAATATAATATACTTTTATTGGAGCAGAAAATTATATTATTATGAAGGCTTGTGTTTCTTTGATGTATTATTGACTGAATTAAATTGAAGCATAGCGGGAATTAGCAAAGAAATCTCTGATATTAACATAGCGTTTGATTTATTAATTTGAATAACATGCGAGATATCTTTTCTTAAATACTATTAAATATACATGTAAGAAAAGATAAAAATTAATAATAGCTTCTACAAGAATAACTTAAGACTAAACATGCAACTTAGCGATCTAATGAACAAAAGTAATTTAAGACAAAAAAAGAAAAAAAATGATTAACATGAATGGGAGCGATAATTAACAATAACAGAAATGCTCCATGCTAGCATAATGGCCAAAGATATAATAACAACAAAATGGACTTGAACGTTATAATGAAGATTTCAATAAGGCGCGAAGATGTGCGAATTATTATTATCTTCGCCAGTGATCACGGCATGACGGAACAATGAGTATGATATCATTAATTAACTTGAACTGTCCGGTTGGTACCATGTGATACGTTGATCATCAGGAGAAGAATTAGTTGACGATTTGAGGCCTTATGATAATGAAATGGGACTTACAATTTGTGTGATTTATACCCAATTATCATCTCAGCATAGCTTCTGGCGAGTGACAAGCTTTAAGACCTCTGGACGTTCTCATAGGAATAGCGGCTTGAAAGCGGAGTGATAAGCGGCAGTGTGCGATGGTCGTTGATCCAGGCCAGTCAGGCAGCGAGTGAGTAACTCATAGCGTCGCTCTCCCTCTCCTTCGTTTTGGCGGTAAAGTATATTAATAAAGCCTAGTATCTTAGAGGCAAGGATCGGTTCGTTCCATCCGGCGGGTAGTATAGGTCCGCGGCTAAACACCTTGCATGTATAAATTTTTCTAGTTAGTTTTTTTATGTAGTTGACTTTCATTTTTAAATTGATTATGAATATTAAAATATTTAAAAAAAAATACTAAACAGTTTGCTAATATGCTATCTCTATCCTTAATTACGAGCAAACCTGGGGTTATTTTTTTAAAATAAATAAATAGATAGCCTGGTAGCTCGATTAATTTTTAATATTTCGGTCCGATTTCTAGAGCAACTGTGAAAAATAAACTATTTATTCTCTTAAAAGCCGTGAATCAGCTCTGAGGTATCTAGAGACACTCCTGGGGCTCACCCAGCCTCTATACCGTTGGTATAGAAATAGTACAGTATCTTCACTTCTGAATCTTCTTTATCTAAATATTCCTTTTTCGTTACAGTGGTACACTTAAAAAATAAATAAAGTAAGACATTAAAAATACAATAACATTAACTTGTTATATAATCTTGTTACAGAAAAAAAAGTCGAATGGCATACGTGAGAGAGCTTAGTTGAAAAGATAAACGCATGGAAGTTTGCTGCGTTATTAAATTTCTGTAATTGTTCCTGCAAACTTGGGAAGGGTGTTTGGAGAGCTGTACGGGGGGGGGGGGAGGACTTCTAATCTGATGAAGCACGGATCATCAAATCAGGGAATCGGGCCTTTAATATCTCTAATCTTCAAGAACATTATTTGGAACCCAGTTGGAAGTTTGGGAAATGTGGTAAGCATTGTGAAGTATCTCCCATCTTTGAGAGAAATATCGCGAGTATGGAAAGCAATTTCGAATTATCAGTCTCTTGTTTACGGACGAATCTCATGCAAATACGAATAATAAAACACCCCCTATTGTTTGCAATATTTTTGTCCGGATCTAACACAAATGTAGGAATAGGTCTGAGGACGCATTGTATTTCTCAGTGCCATTCACGAGCTAAGAAAGGAGACGGGTGAGAAATGAGGATATCTTTAATAAAAACGACTTCCCATTGAAATTTATTCATTGTTCTTACATTTATATTTATACCACTTTCCACTCAAATCTCTCCTGATCATGAGCTATCTCAGCCTACAATAGCTTTCAATACAAATATTGGCAAGCAACTTTCAATAACATTTAGGATAAGCGCTGGATCTCTTAGATACCTACTTTTCTTATATGAAAGAGAGGGAGAGAGAGAGAGAGAGAGAGAGAGAGAGAGAGAGAGA